>JAMKQA010018366.1:0-10008 GCA_024699735.1 Posidonia australis
AAAAAATACACAAGACCTTGGAGCATAAAAAAAATAAGGAGACAGAAGTAGTAGACAGAAGCCTAGCTCCACCGAGAGAGGCATGTGAACAACCTTACTCCTACCTTTTAGCTTGGAGAGGAGTCGAAGCACGCACTTACTATGCCCAAATGATCAAAGGGACTAGCCACACCTTTAGCACAACAAAAATAGCAGCCACCCTCCTCAGCATAAGTGTTTATTACCTTCAAGCAGGTGTAGGGATAGTTAGCATGCCATTGAGGGAGAAAAAAAAATTGAATCCTCAAAAAAGTAGGTATAGGACCCTAAGCATTTGGCATGAGGCCCATAAATCTGATGGAGAGCCACAAATAACCTAAGTGCCTAGGTTAGTATCACATGAGTCGAGGACAGTGTCACCTCCTATCGCAGGCAAAACAGGCTTCCGTGGCGCTGAGGGCACCAATGTATCAATTAACCATTTCTTTGCATTTGCACAACATTATTTATTTTGTAAAGCATTTTGTTAGCATTTCGACCAGGGACATGTCAGTTGCCTTATGAGTCGTATAAGCATTTAGCTAGGGTGCATTTTTAAGCATAATCGCAAGGCATCTTATTCACATTTCGACCAGGGGCATGTCAGCTGCCTTATGAGTCGTATAAGCATTTAGCTAAGATGCGTTTTTAGTCAAAGCATAGATTGCATTCACTTTGCAAGGCATTTTATTCATATTTCGACCAGGGGCATGTCAGCTGCCTTGTGAGTCGTGGTCTGAGCAAGCAAGCATTCAGCCAGGGGCGTGATAGTCACTTCTTTTAAATGGAGGAATTTGAAATCAGAGACATGTTAATTGATCCTGGATAGTAGATATAAACTGGCAAGAATCAGTAAACAATGCAAGGCAACATCAATGTTATTATGCCCAATCATGAGTACAAATCATCACTAATCAGTTCGAGGCCTCTTTGAACTGCTAGCCTCCATGAAATTGGTGCCACTACGTGGAATCTCGCTCAGGGGCAACGTCTCTCTAATCTCCGCCTCATACCAAGCTGTGCTGCCAGAGCCTTTGACGATGGCAAGAATAGAAGACTTGATGCCAGCACTCATCCGTCGGGCCAACTCAGTAGTGGATGCATTAGATCCCACTACATGCTTTTTCAGTCCATCCGGGTAGGGGCTTTGCTCTATGGAGTCCTGGCAGAAGCCGAATTGGCGAAAAACCCGAACGGGATGGTACTCCATGCCACTAGAAAATCCAGGGAGGACCACGAGTCGCATGTTCGTGGTGTTAAAAACGGCAGTGAAGTTCTGTGATGCAGAAGATATGATGCACCATGTCACAGAATTTCATCGAGATTCCGCAGCTTGTCACACAATTCATGCACCCCTGGGAGTGACTCGAGTGATGGGTGCGGCTGTAGGCCTCAAAGGCGGAAGGCGGAGGGCGCAAAATCTTCATCCCCATATGAGCAGCAAACCAGACCTGGCAAAAGGGAACTATGGTCAGTTAAAGCACAACAGAATATTATTATTGGTCAGATGGTCTGCTTACCTGCACCAAGGCGCCACATCCATAGAAGTGGCGGGAGCGCCTCAATGCCCGGTCCAAGCCGACATAGGTTTCGGCAAGCAGAATCGGAGCTAGGTCGATTTGGCGAGCCACTACCACCCAGGATATCTCGGCCACCTCGATAGCCATAGTCGTCCGGCCATGGCTAAAGACCAGCACCCCAAGAAAGCGTAGCACGAAGCAATACAGCCATGGTGTACCCATGGAGGAGCGGGGACCAATCATTGAATCGAAGTAGTCCAGGCGTATCATGGGGGTGGGGCCATCCCTGTAGATAAGCTTCTCCTCACAAACTTCCTTAGCAATGCATGTGAGCCGGCTGACAACGTGTGCATAACTAGCATGGCAGTAGAACACTGGTGAGGACATGAACGGTGACAAGCCGTAGATTCGCCTGACTTCCTCTAGTGTTAGAGTCATCTACACTTTCCCAAAGTGGAAAACATGTAAGGCCGGTTTCCAGAATCGAGCCATGGCACATAGCAAATGCCAGTTAACCTCCACTTTGGCTATGCTCAGGAGGGAAGAAGAAATACCCCAAATCCAGAGTTGCTTTCGGTCATCAACTGTCAAAGCATCGATCCAGCCGAGCAAGGCGTCAGAGTAGTACCTAGGGGTCACCATGGTGGGATAGATCTACAAATATGGTAGTAAAATGCAAATCTGACATAAGCATGGAAAATCATGGCAATCTAGCATGGTGATGGAAAAAGAAACACATGCGGAAGATTAAGAAACATTGTTCAAAAATCTGCAGCCATGTAACAACAAAAATTTGCATACACATAGCAGGAAAAATCCGCAGCCATGTAATAGGAAAACAAGCAAATCTACAAAGGTATGAAACAAGAGCAGACATATAGCAGAAAAAGTGCAAAGACAAGAAGCAAGTACATCCACAGCCATGTAGGAAAAACAAGCATACATGAAGCAAGCAAAAAAATTTGCAATCTGCAGTCGTGTAACAGGAAAACCGCAAGCAATATACGCAGACATATAGCAGGAAGAAAAAAGCAAGTCAGCAAAGGCAAATAACAGAAAAACAGGCAACTCTGCAAAGGCCAGTAACAAAAAAATATGAAAACAGCAGCTCTTACCATCGTGATGCAGAATCTGTGCCTGAGAAGATCAGAAGACAAGAAAACAGGGAGCAAGGTCTGTAGCCGAGTTTTTGTTCAGAAGACACGACGCAGCTGCTGTAGATGTAGCCTTATATAAGAAGACCACAAAGGGTTTCAGCAAAAATGGCAAACGAAACTCGACATTTCTGGAGACGCACCTATGAGGTGCAGGAAGCTACCGCACCTAGGCGGCGCACCAAGGCGACGCACATAAGTGGCGCCCAGAAAAATAGAAAATTTCAGCAGCATCTGTTCAGAATATTTACATCGCCAAAATCGGTGCCATTTGCTTAACCCTGCATGGAATATCTGTTTGCATACAACCTGCTCATACAAAACCCTGAAGGGCACATTGCAAAATCTGGGGATCTCTTATACATTTTCAAAATGTTACAGAATACAGTGTTATTACAGAATCTCTAGCAAAATTACAAGATAAAGCTACTCCTCCTGCGAGCCTTCTTCATCAAACGCTGCCTTTTGAAAGTACTCAGCCAAGGTTCTGTTGCCTCATCGAGTGAGTCGGTAGGACCACTGAGCAGCTGCGGCAGCCTGAGAGCGAGGAGCAGAGTCGAGAATAGCCTGGGTGACCTCGGTGTCTGAACAGTCCTCCTCAGACACCTCCATACTGAAGTCCCCGCTGCTGGCTACATTCGCTCTCTCGGCAGGGAAATCTTGCTGTAAAAGCAAACATGTGTTAGCAATAAGAGTTTTTCTTTAAAAGCAGCGGCAGAAGCAGAAGGAAAAGCATACCCTGATGATGTTGTGCCAGCGCAGTTCCTGCAAAATAGCAGGAGTATCAGATATAGCCCGGTTGGCAGTTTGCAAAGTAACAATTTTACTCATTTTCGGTGGATGTCAGCATAGAAGGCTCCAAATTGCTCCTCGTAGCCCTGTGAATTAAAGCAAATGTCAGATCGTCATAGTTCATGCAAAAGCAAAGAAAAGCAGAAATGGAAATTCTGTACCTGAGCCCAGCTAGACGCATACCACATCCCACACTGGCTATCCCGCACAGCCTCCTCGAACAGGTACGGCTTCCCCACACGCTGGTACCAAGCAAGGTAGTCTGTATAGTTGACTTCTCGAAAGACGTGCCTGTCGTGAGAAGCCATGGCAGCAATATGCCGTCGTCTAGCAGCCGAACGAGTCCTAGCCGGGCGGTCCATGTCAGCAGGAGGAGGGGCAGGAATGCAAAATACATCAAAGAACTGATGCCGCACACGCCCTGGGAGGTAGAGGGCCGACTTCTTCATGCAGTAGAATCTCACCTGTTTATCCCTCAGAACGCGGCCAGACATCAAGGGAGCCCAATCGAAGCCATCATATCGAGCGAATGGGTGTAGGTGGACCTGTTACAGAAACAGGAAATTGTAAGTAAAGAAAATACAACAGGCGTGCAAAGTTAAGAGGCAGTGGAGACTTACAAAGTTAAAATGCCCGAACTTGTCCCATTCCCTTAACCACCCCACGGTGATCATATGATTCCCCCTAGGCGGCTAAGGAGGGACATGGCCAAGATGTGCAGGCGCAAGGTGGAAGCCATGGGTGGTCTCGCCAATGATGGGCTCGTCACCAAAAGGAAGGCCCGTCAGTAGAGCCCACTGATCAGGTAGAACAGTCAGCTCACCAAAGGGAAAGTGGAAGGAGTGTGTCTCGAACCTCGACCTTTCTACCAAGGCATGGAAGAAGTTGTAGTGACCGTGGATGATGGGTAGGCGCAGCAAACCACCAAATGGAGACCGGTGATGGAGGATGTCCTGCAGAAACTCCGGCAGACGATGGAAATGCTCGAGCATCGGACCCCAATGGCATCGCATGATCCGGTTTGCATCCCCTTCCTGAAATATCAAGCACATATTTAGAGCCGGGTCAGAAGCAAAAGCAGATAGCAGAAAGCAATTTATAATGATCAAGGCAGAAGAATTACCTCAAACTCGGGGCTCTCGCAGATGTGACGGTCGCTCAGCAGCCGCCCCTCGAAATTTCCAGACTCCTGAAAATGCATTTGTCAGAAAATACCGGATTTGAATACTCTCCTAATATTCAGTTCGGGCTTACCTCAGCAGGGATAGCAGGAGTCGAGCTACAGGAGGCCCGTGACCTCGAAGAACTGCCTCCTCATTTGGAACGAGAGCTGGAAGGCATGTCCCACGAAGATTGTGGGGTTCCCGCCTCGGGAACTAAGTCATCCTGTAGAAAGAAATTCAAACAGCAATAGCAGGCATGATAAATGCAGAAAATGTCGAAATCAAATGTGGCATTACAGTCATTGGCATAATAACAGAGCACGGGGCATTTTGATAAAGGCTGTAGCAAATGATGAGAAATTAGCAGTAAAACCAGTGATAATGGGGATTAGTATCGTATAAGCAAGCAGCAAACATGTGCCCAACTCAACGAGCTTCATAATAACAGGCCTTCGCCTCAACTCGTCGGAGCAATGCCGGAGCATCGCCGGCAGCCAGCCCGTGCCTTCTCTTGGCATGCCCGCATTTCCGATCCCGTAGCCACCGTGTGGAGCAGTCCGCCAAAGCTCGCAACTGCCACGGCCAACCAGCGCCACCCGCAACCCGAGAGCCACCAGCCCGCAGGAGGCCCGAGCCGTTGCTACCCTTTGCCGCGACTGCAGGACGAGCCCGCAGTCCGCCGCCGCAACCCGCGCGAAGCGGACCTACCGCTCCAAGTGCGTCGGGGACCTGTAGCCGTCGACTACCCAAAAACAGCAGACATACAAGCACGCAGGGGAGATGGGATTAGAGCTTACCCTCGCCGGCGAACTGCGGTCCAGCCAGTCCTGGAGGGTTTGGTCCATGTCGCCGCCGCCTATCGCCACCGCAACCTCTTCGCACCACGCCGACGCGCCTCACGCACGCACCAGCCGCAAGCACTCCGTCGACGCACCTCTCGCACGCCGTCGCTGCGAGAAAGAGGAAGGAGATGGGTTCCGCCGCTACAAGAGAAGAAAGGAGGCGGGTTTCGTTCGGTTTACAGAAAAAAGAGAATGAGGAAGAAGAAGAGGCGCAGCTTTTGGAAGAAGGAAGATTTTTTTTTCCTTCATAATGAAACCTTATGCATGATTGCTTTAAAGATATAAAACTCAATCATCAGCAGAAGCATGCGTAACCAAGTAGCAGCAGCCGTGTAGTTCCAAGCAGCAAAGAAATTTTCATGGCAGTTATGGCAGTTAGTCAGTGGGGCCCGCATATGAAATAAGTCAGGGGTTCAAAATGCAAAATGACTGTGACAATTGCGTTCCAGCCCTTATCGTCTCATAGCTTATGCACCAAGTACACAATATGCAATGTCCAGCATGTGGCCCACAAAGTGTACCATGTGGGGTAATTTGTAGAAAAACCCCTACATTTTGAGAAATTGCAAATCAGTCCCGGAAAGATGCGGGAAATTTTTGTCAAGGCAGACATTTGTCGATATACAGCAGAATCTCAAATGTCACCACACAGTCGCAGTACAGCAATCAAAAAGCAGTTTGGTTGGGTAATTTGCAGTAGAGCCCAAAGGTTGTGGATATTTGCACATAAGTCCTCACCTTTGCAAGCAATTTGAAGAATCGCAGCGAGCAAGAGATCCGAGCATGCATCTCTTCAAGAGTGCCAACCTCCACACCACAACCCCGACAATCAGCATATAGCAGTTCTTTCCAGGGGAATAATCCTAGAGTTATCACTTTGTTTTCCGAGATCTCATCCTGAGCGGATAAGACCCTTCTGCCCTTTGGATTTCCGCGGGTGCGGAATCCAGCTTGCTTGACTTTGATCGAGCGGTCAATGTTGTTTGCCCCTTTTGATTTCCACAGGCGTAGAATCCAGCTTGCTTGACTTTGATCGGGCGGTCAATGTCGTTTACCCCTTTGGATTTCCGCAGGTGCGGAATCCAGCTCACTTGACTTTGATCGGGCGGTCAATGTTGTTTACCCATTTGGATTCCCGCGGGCGCAGAATCCAGCTTGCATGACTTTGACCGGGCGGTCAATGTCGTTTCCCCATTTGGATTTTCGCGGGCGCGGAATCCAGCTTGCTTGACTTTGACCGGGCGGTCATTGCCCATTGCCCTTTTGGATTTCTGTGGGCGCGGAATGCAGCTTGCTTGACTTTGACCGGGCAGTCAAGGTCCTTTGCCCCTTTGGATTTCCGCGGGCGTGGAATCCAGCTTTCTTGATCTTGACCTAGCGGTCAAGGTCCTTTGCCCCTTTGGATTTCCGCAGGCGTGAAATCCAGCTTGCTGATCTTGACCAGGCGGTCAAGGTCATGTGCCCCCTTTTGGATTTTCGTGGGCGCGAAATCCATCTTCTTGGCTTTGACCAGGAGGTCAAATGTCCTTTGCCTTTCCTAGGCTTTCCTTGGCTTTAACCGAGCAGTTAAAGTCCTTGGTTTCTCGGATTTCCTTGGGCAGGAAATCTCGTGGCTCGACCTTTTGACCGAATGGTCAAGGTCCTAGCCCCTTTCTTGGATTTCCTAGGGCAGGAAATCCCGTGGCTCGACCTTTTGACCTGATGGTCAAGGTCCTAGCCCCTTTCTCGAATTTCATGGGGCAGGAAATCCCGGGGCTCGACCTTTTGACCAGATGGTCAAGGTCCTAGCCCTTTCCTCGGATTTCCATGGGCAGGAAATCCAATTGTTTGACCCTCTGACCGGGCGGTCAAGGTCCTTTTTCTTTTCTCTTCTGGATTTTCGTAGGCGCGGAATCTAGTTGTTGGTCCCTCTAGCCGGGCAGTCAGGGTCCTTTTGTTTTTCCCTTTTGAGTTTTCACGGGCGCGAAATCTCTTTTGTTCGCCTTTGGTCCGTGCAGACCGGGCTTTGCTTTGCTTGACAAATATCTATTCGTCATGCCCCGCTTTCCTTTCTCTTGGGCTGGTACCCCCGACTACTCAGTTGACAACCGTCACACTGTCGGGCGGCCGGGGTTGGCAAGGCTTGTTTAGCTTGCCATTTCCCGTCTCTTGGTTGATAACCTCATAATCCGGCTGATGAGTCCGACAACTTATCATTTTCTTGCCAGTGCTTTCTTCTGTTTGTGTTTTCAGCATTAGCAATAATTTCGCATCGGCTTTCGGCATCGGCTCTTGCATTGGCATCTCGCATTAGCATCACATCCCCAGCATTTAGACCAGTAGGTGCACGCATTTTGCATTTGCATTTGCATTTGGCAACAAGTCATGACTTTCGGTGCGTCCGCCGGATAAGTGGCTTACCGCCTACAGCAAACACCCTCCTTCTGTAACCTCAAAATGGGGGTATCTTGTCAATCTTGAGCATCGGTCTTGGTTCCTTCGTCCCTCGACCTCACTCAGGGAGGGGCATCTGTAGACACCCCGATTTTGAGGTAACTCATTGATAAGACTCCAACTGTTGCTTTGGATGTGGTTGACCCTTGAACCAATCCCTAAACCCGTAGCAAGCCTGTAGCCCAATTTGAAAACCAGACCAGTAGGGGAGAGCACTTAGCTAGCACACCAACCTAGCACACCTAGCTTGCACACCAACCTTGCACACTTAGCTAGCACACTTCCCTAGCACACATAGGTGGCGCACCTAGCCAACGCACACCACTTCTCAGGCTGCGGGCTGCTGGCTTTCCACCTCCCATAGTTGTTACCTCCAGCAGCGAATATGCCATGAAATCTTCCAGGCTTTTCGTCTGCGAGGCTCTCCCCATTCCCATGAGTTACCCATGAGAAAATCCTATATAAGGACCCCCATAGGCATCCATGAGAAGAGGTTAGAAATCCTGAGCTGAAATCAGAAACACAGAATTATGCTCTGAACCAGCTCCCTACATGAGTTTCTCCTTCCGTCCAGCAACCTATATTCATTCTCTGGAGCACTCCCTTGCGTCCTAAAGCCTCCTTGGTCCTTCCAAAGCAACATGGATCTTCTTATTTCTGATATTACAAGAGGGAACATCTCGAGAGGTAGGCTTTCTACCTCCTCTTTATCTTTTGAATCTTATTTCAGAAACATGATAGAGTACGCTTGAAATCATGCATATGAACTGATTTATTCCCTGTTTTCGTAGGGTTTTATATAATGAACATGCTTGCTTCTCATGCTAAGTAATCTCCATGCTAATCTTTGTTTGTGTTTTTAGCATAAAGCTTGCATAAGTTGTCATCTTTTTATCATTTCATTGCACGTAGCTTTGCCATGTACTTTCATGAATTTTCGCACATAGAAGCTTGCTTATGATCATTATTCTCATGCACTCTGATTGCAGTCATTTAGAATATGTCTATGCTTTGACACTTTGCATATTTTCATGCATGAACCCATCAACTTGTTTTGTTTTTAAAGCATGATTTGCATGATGATTTTCGATTCTATGCATTCCCATCATGCTTTCAGTTTTCAATGTTGGCACAAGCCCTTTAGCATTAGCATGAATCCCCCTTGCATCTCTACTGGGGTGGGTTCTGGATCAGATTACAGTCTGATCCAGACTCCCCAGGGCGCACATCCCAGTTGCACCCAACCCGTGCACCAATCTGGCGCACTCAGCAGGCGCGCCAAACTGGCCAGAGATCAGAACACTTGCATTTAGCACCTTGTTCGCATGGCTTTATCGCAGAGTTTTGAGCTTATTTTCTTTATGATTGATTCTTTGGTATGCCAAGATGCCACCAGCATGTTTTCAGCTTTTGATCAGATTGTTTTCCATTTGTTTTCCTCGTTTTATTATTCAGTTCCAGGCTGAATCTGGTAGGCTGATTGCACCTCACTTCTTTGTGGAGAACCATGTGCATCACCCCATGATCCAGTGGCTTGGCTGAATCATGCTTTCTTCATCTAGCTCAAATAGTTGAGACCTTGTGTGAGGCTTCTAGCCCTTGAGCTCAAGGTCATTGCATTTGCATTTCTAGCACTTTCAAGACATGTTTTTCCGAGTTTTTGCAGAATGATTTCTACCACATATTTATTTCTAGAGTGCATCCTCTGAAGTTTTGGTTTAGCGCAACCTTCTATTTTTCCCTTAGCACATTTTACAGGCCCACCTAGATGCACATAGGTGGTGCACCAGACTGACGCACCAGTCTAGCGCACCAAACAGGTGCAGTGGCCTGTTTTCAGTAGCACACAACATGTTTTTTATGTGTTTTGCTTGCTTTCTCGACCCGATTTGCTTCTAGGTTTTCATCTGGTTTTCTTCCATGATGCATTAGGAAGACACACCCATGTTTTCAGCAGTTTTCTTGCATTTTAGATTGCATTTAGGCATGTAGAAAGCAAGGATGATAAATCGCTCCAGATATTAGATCTTTGATCTTATATGCAATATTATTGCATCAACTCTTGGCCCGGCACACGAGCGATATT
>JAMKQA010018374.1:0-10260 GCA_024699735.1 Posidonia australis
TAACAGGGATCCTTACCCATATTTCTAGTTTACAAAGACCTTTTCCATTGTTTTTGCATGATTTTCATGTTTTATATGGTTTTCCTCGTCTTCCATTTGAATAGACTAGGTGGCGACTCCTGCATTTGCATATTTTTTATTTTTATTTGCCGTGACTTTGCCGACTTTCGCATATTTTGCCATTCTCGCCGGCATGGTTACAAGAACTGGCGATTCCGCTGGGGATAACCAGATCCCAGCTTTGTTTTGGTTTCTCCTTTGCTTCGGCTTTCTCCTTGCTTGCTTTTTTCCATGCCATGCTTTGTTTAGTGGTGTCTTTTTGCATGCATTGCCTTCGTTATGTTGTTCTTTCCGTTTACACATTTGCTATGTCACCACTATTGCACATAGTTTGCACCTACTCTTGCATGTTAATTTTTGGCTAAGTTGCATGTTTATTTCCCTTCTTGTATATGCCATGCTTAGGAGATTAGAGACTTGCTTGCTCTCCCTTTTTGGTTAATAAAAACATAAAAACCAAAATCAATAAATCATAAGGCAAACTAGTGACAAATTGCAAATTTCCCCCATGGTTTAATAAGCTTTCAAGTAAAAAACTCAAAACATACTGTGCATACATCATATAGGGCATGCATCTTCTTCTCTCCTAGGATTACCTATACAGCCTGCGAAGGACATTTTTCCGTGGCTCATCCTATGACTTTGGCGTGGGATGAAAAATCGGGTTTGTCCCCCCTTGTCCGGGGTCGTGTCGGTGTAGTAGAGGGTACAGCTTACTGCTTTGGCAGAGGTCGAGGCCTCGAAAGCACCACCCGTTCACTGCCTAAGCTTTGGCTGGGATTTAGAGCGGGGACCTTACTTTTTCTAAACTTGAGTCGGAGACCTATTCACCCGTATTGTGTGAACCCAGAGTAGATAGCTTAATAGGACATCCCTAGTTGGTGAGAGAGTGCATACTAGAAGCATTCATTTGCATCTCATACCACCATAATCATTGCATCTTTTCTAATTTGTTTGTTTATGTGCATAGGATTTCTGATCTTTGGGTTTCCTTAGCCTGAGCTCAACATCTTTCCTTTCACTGACTCCATTTGCGACCACATTTTCGATCGCATCTCTTGAGTTATTCGTCACTGCCGACGATAGCTCGTCCTAGGATTCATATTGTTCTTCCTAGCCGCAGTCCAATCCTCACTCGCTCGCGATCCACGATGGCCCAGCATGCCAGCGAGTCCCTTTCCCCTGCTGCCCAGGAGGAGGTCCCTGTCTCGGGACACTCTTCCTTTGTGTCTGCTTCTGTCATCATTGTTGCCTCCACTTTTGCCTTAGCTTCTAGAGGACCTCCACCACCTCATTTTCGTGTTCCAGTGGCAACCCCGCCTTCGGGACCACCTGCCTTGTCTTCTCCTGCTATTGGGGCTACAGCAGTTGAGTCTGTCTCTCCCCAGGGCTATGTGTTTACTAGCCCTCCTCCCACTGTGGCTGTTTCTGTAGTAGCCACCCCCTAGTTCGGACAACTGGGATCTCAGCCTCTTGCTTCCTCCCTTGTTTTGCCTCCGTCCTTTGGAGCCACCAGCGACGATCCCGTTACCGCGCAGCTACAACAAATGTCGGCCCTCGCTCAGCAGCTGCAGTTGAGGTTCTACTTCTCAATGGTAAGCCCAATGTATGTACTTTTGAAGTATATCTTTCCACAACAAGTGTTCTTGGAATAGCTAGACCTCTTGCCAAAGTTCTTTGACATAGTTAAGGCATGGACATTGTATCTTTCCTTCGAGTGAATCAATTGTCCAAGCAAAATCAATGAACTTTTTTGCTCCTTGAAGGTATTCTCGAGTGTGCCTATACAGTGAAAATAATAAACTATAAGTATAAATATTAGAATTAAATTTTATATAAATCCTTGACTTTTCAACTTATTTGTAAGCCCTAGGTGTCACACACTAGCATCAAACTACGCAATAACAAATAAACAAGTAATTAACATACTAAAACTGGAAAGGAATTTAACAAGTAACTAAATAACCAAAGATAAATCTTAACAAAATCAATTTCTATCCAAAACCTATGGTATACGGCTACGTAGCTCCAACTATATATACTAAATTGGATTGCAACTCCAAATTTTGCACCTAAAAGAAATCAACACAAACACGTATGAGTGACATCCAAATGTCACTTAGTACATGCCTACCAAAAACCAAGAACAACAAACTTAAAACTAGAGCTTCTGGTAATGAGCTCTCATAACCACATCGCTGCCTCTCTTGATAATCCCAAAACCTGAAGTATGCAAAACACCAAGAGTTGTAAAAGTTTATAGCAAAGAAGCACACATTTTCTTTTCAAAACATGCTTTGTAAAACATTTTCTCCTTTTCTTTCAAAACACATGCATTCTTTGAAATCCATTATGCATCCTTGGAATGACTACTCTATGCCAAATCAAGTCCAGAAAACCATTACCAAACCACATTTAAAAAACCAAGGTCTCTCTAGACCAAAACTAGAAAATTTGAACTCGAGCGCAGAAAAACCACAACACATGCATCCAACGTCAAAAATCTATCATGTCAGTGTGGCTATCAGTGATCGAGCAGCCAACAAGCAATTGTTGAAGTGCACTGTACTACTATAGACAAACTACCCTGTGTAGGAGCTGGTTCGTTCCAAGGTCTTACTCTAAGAACCCTCTAAAGGTCTACTTTAGGACAAACACAGGTACGTCTTTTCGACGTTTACAACTTAGGCCACCAAGGTCTCCAACCTGGGTCCTACCACTTGGTAATCACAACCTTGTACCCATAAGTGACCCTCCAGAGGATTTAGTCGTTCTTAGTCAGCCAGTATAGTCTTACAGTCTTGTGACTCCTACCACTCAGTAACTACGATTTCGGACTCGCAATTGGTTCTCTAGAAGTATCAGTCGTCCCTGATCCAACAATGCAATCCATGGCCTTTGTGGCTCTTACCAAAAATCATGGAAAATATTTTCGAAATTAATTTCACACTTTTCTCAAAACCAATTTCAAAACATTTCCATATCAAAACTATTTCACTAAACCGAGCATATCAATCAAAAACCAACTAAAAACAACTCAAAATCAAAATTGGCTACACTATCAAGCCAAGGTGCGCCTGGTATGTGTGTCAGGTATTTGCGCCACTATGTTGCACCCTAGGCAAAAATTTTAGAGTAGAAACCAACGAGAAACGCAGTGAAGCCATCTGATTGGGAACTCCATCCGATCTCACCACATGCAACCAAACATTCCACATAATATATCAAAACAAAGATTTCAAAGTGTACGACCATTTGGAATAAAAATAACGGAAATCCAACACTCGTAGTTCAAAATATTAATGATCAAAGCTAGGAAACTCAAAAACAACCAACAGTAAAAACTCACTCAAAAAACCTTTAAAAATCTACTAAAAATTCATCAACAATTTACAAGATCTCTACCATACATCCAAATCATCCCATACGACATATTTTTAATAATCTTAAGCTTAAATGAGAAGAAATAGTGAGGTAGGACCTGTACCTCTTGTCGACGATGACTACAGCTTCTTCCCTTCTCTTCTTTATTTCTTCACTAATTCTCCTCCTCCTCCTCACATGAGCCCACACCTCTCTCTCTCTCTCTCTTTCTTAGTTTCCTTCCTCCTCTCTCCTACTTCTTTCTCCTTCTCTTTTCCTTTCTTTCTCTCAATTTCGTTCTTTCTTTCTTCTCTCGGTTTCCCTTCTTTCTCGAGCCTTCCTTCTCTCTCTCTTTCTCTCTTTTTTCTACATTCATGCCTACCTTAACGCTATCCCTCTCTCTACTTTATAACCCCATGCCCGACATCATTACAAAATTTTTGCACGTAATTTACACCGAACGACATGGAAAAAGTAAAAATATTGGACAAAGATATTTGTAAAGTAATTCAAAGGTTAGGGGGTCATGAGCGGCGTTGTGGCATGTTATGATCGTAAAGAGTGAAGGAGGAAATCACAAGCACAATGTACAAAGCAAGAAACCTGGGAGGGAGACAACCACAAATTCACTATAATTACCCAATTAAATATAAATACAATTATAGGTAATCAAGTCCTAGTCCACTCGTCCAAGATCTCTCCACAAACATCAAGAATTCAACCAAATGGAAATTAGTTACAACATTCAACACATCTTGATCTGGCAAACATGTGCCTCTAATGTGTGCCAAGAACTTGTGCTAGCATTGTGCGTCGGAAAGTTGTGTTAGGTTTTTGCACGTGCTAAACACACAGGCCTATGGTGACCTCAGGTGTTACATTATTGCAAATCGATCCCTCACATTTAAAAAATCAATATCAAACCCTTCTATTTTCATGTTATTATAAAAATAGCCCTAGCATTAGTTGTTTAGTAGTCAAAAGGTAGTTTAGGGTTGTAACCATAGTTAACTACTAACTTGAGATCATGAAATGACTTGTTTGCCTTCAATGGTGGTTGGCAGTCAATTGCAATCAACTTCGGCCAACTTCGGTTGTTTGTCAGTGGTAGTTGGTGGTCAACTTCGGCCAACTTTAACAAGTGACTATCGACTAACGGTGGTTGCTGGCCAGCTCCAATGACAATCATAGGTGGTCAACTCTGGCCAACTTCAGCAAGTGACCAATGGTGCCCATCGGCCAACTCTGGCCTGTTGTGGTTGACAATGGTTGCTGGTTGGCTTTCATGGTGGTGGTCGGTGAACAACTCTGGCTAACTCTAACAAGCCAGTCGGTTGTGGTTGGATGGGGTTATTCAAAAATTTAACTTAAGGGTATGTATGTCAAAAACTAATGTCGTTAGTAGAAAACTAACAAAATCTAATTTACGGGATGTTTTTATAATAAATTGAAAATAGAAGGATTTGATATAAAATTTACTCTAAATATCAATCATAGGAACAACTTCTTGATATTCTTAACTATGGTTTCTATTTGTACCTTTTTTTTTTTATCCAACTCGTTTCCATGACCTTAATTAAAAACACCTCCTTATATAACTTTGTTTTGAGAAATACAAAAAGAAAATTTAATCTGTGATAGAAAGCATATGGTATGTTTCACTTAATCCCGAAGTAATAGTTCAACAGAAGATATGCAAGGGTAATAGTATTATTATTATTAGATGATAGCACTAATGATAAAATACACTATCATTGGAATTAGAAATAAAGCAGAAACAAATGCAATAGAAACAAATGCAGAAGAAACAATAGAACCAAACGTAGCATAAACACCACCAGAACACATACAATAAAAATTCAAGTTTTTACATAATGATTGTTCAACGTCACCAAAACACAATATTTTAATAAGTTCAATACAATTAAATGACAAATTAGGAGACATGGCACATTCCATAGCAATTTGAAGAGGGAGGTAGGAAACGGATTTAGTAGAAGGGGGCACATTCCATAGAAAACCATGTACAATATCATTTAAAATCATAAAATCAATACTTTACTACTTTGATTTCGTAGCAGGTGAAGCCGGAGCAGGAGAGGGAGGTGAAGTTGGAGCTAGAGGGGGAGGCAGAATTGCAAGCAAAGGGGGAGGTAGGAGTGAAGAGCCAAAGGGGGAGGCAGAGTTAGAACGACATAGGTGGGGGAGGTGGAGACGTATGTAGGATGGAGGAGGCGGAGGCGCAACAATAGTGCAAGTGGAGGGGCAGCTGGAGCTAAAGCTAATTGAGTAGCTAACACAAGCGGGGAGGCAGAGCCGGGAGGATGTAGGCAGAGGAGGATGTAACCGGGAGGTCAAGCTGGACTGATTGAAAAAACCTAGAAGTTAAAATCAAATAAACATGTGTAAGAGATTGAGGGAATAGAGAGATGCATTGCTCTATTTTGGAGGGAGCCATTTTTTTTATTGGAAAATATTATAAGTAATGAAATAACATGGTACGTGACCCTCAAACTTTACTATCACGATATTTAGATCTTTTGAGACAAATATATGTAATTTGTGACAATAAATAAAGTCAATCACAATTGCTAAATAATATGTAACGGACAAACCAACAAATATGATATAAAATTACTACTATTATGAATAATCACATATTTTATGTCAAACTTAAAATGTTTGCCACTACATATTATTTTTGGTGACAAACAACAAACTTTGTGTGTTACATATTTTTAGTTTTCTTGTAGTAGTACTCTTGTTATAACATGACAAAAACCTAGGACCATAATCAACTCCAAGCCTAAGAAAATGAGGTAGTCCGTGCTTCTTACTAAAGAAATATGACAAATCACACAGTCATACTCATACATACCTTTGTATTGGATTAAAAAAAACCATCTTATGTCTAAACCGAAATTTTCAAGAGGATATTGAAATATGTTTCTACCTTGACTTGCATTTTCTAGAAACAATTCCATTCTAGTTACACAAAACTGACGTGAATATGTGATTAAATTGTCACTATAATCTAGTTATCACAACCACTTCATCTTAAAGTGCCAAGTTTTAATAAATTCCACCCATTAAATTGAAAATTTTAAGCAATGATAGAAAAGACTCCAAATTTGTGAAATTAGATTACATTCTAGACTATAATGTTGATTAAAATCTAGCAATTTAGTTAGATTTTAGGCATGAGTACAATAAGCAAGTTCGAAACTAAATTCAAATCTTTATGGGACTCCCGTAAATGAATATATCTATTAATCCAAAGAACAAAAGTGTATTTTGTGATTTCTAGATTGGAATATTAAGCCACATGAAATACACATTTTTTATTGCTTGTATAGCTTAATTTAATTTGAATTTCTTGGTTTCATTTGTTGGGTATGTGGAGCCTGATTATGCTGAACCCTAGGCTAGAAATGTAATTTCATGTACTCAAATGTCCTAGATCTCTTCTATATAAAATAGACAGTTTTCTCTAAAATGTATCTTTGAAAAAGATAAGAATAAAAATCCTAGTGTGGTCATACACGTAGGCAACTTGTCGAACGACGTAAATTCCCAATTTTTTTGTGTGTGTACTTGTCTTTCTTCTTCCTTGCTTTTCCTCTAAATACTGTAGGGAAATCGTTTTCCCAACAACTGGTATCAGAGCTAGGTTTGTGATGAAAAGTGGGAGCAATGGTAGAAGATGGCAAGGTCAGAATCGAAAAGTTCGACAGCAAAGACTTCGGTTTCTGGAAGATGCAGAGAGAGGACCATCTCTACCAGAAGAAGTTGCACGAACTACTTTTGGGGAAGAAGCTAGAAACCATGGATCAGGGGACTTGGAATCTGTTAGAACGTCAGGCACTTGATGTGGTCAGATTGATGGATGCAAAGATCCTAATGCTAGAGATAAGTTGGATGCAAAGGCTAGAAAATACTATCTTATTGGTTATGGTTTTAATTATTTTGGTTATCGTTTCTGGGATGATTAAAATAGAAAAATAATAAGGCACAAGGATGTTACATTTGATAAAACTATGTTGTTTAAAGACAGACATGCAGTAGAATCTGATCTTGTAGGGAAATGTAATGCCCTGAACCCGAACATGTTACCTAAATCATAGTATCATAAGCAAAGTTACATTAATTACTGTAAAATTAAATAACTGTAACTAAGGCTCACCTCTAGGAAGCAATGTGCGGCTAGAAGCTCCAACTCCGGCACCAGAACTCGACTGCACACGATCTGTACCTGAAAACCAAACAAGCACGCATGAGTGACATCTAAGTCACCCAGTACGCGCCCCAAACACAAAAACAGCGGAATCAAGTGAAAAGCCAAAAATTCGACTTAACTTATAAAACTCAGTTTTCTTTTAAAAATCCATTTTTCCTTTTAAAACATCATTCCCTTTTTCATTTTGTTTGGAATCACTTGGGAATTTGATCCCTAATCCAAACTCTTTTCAAAACCCATCTTTCTTTTCTTTTAAAAATGTTTGGAACTTTATTCCAAATCATATTCTCTTTCAGGAACACACATTTACATTTTCCTTTTGTGATCGTGCCCCCGCTCGAGGAGGTAAGGAGGCCACAGCCATGCCGAGATGGCGAGGGCGCGAGATGGGACAAGAGGGAGGGAAATGGAGTCGCCACCTGGTCTTTTAAGGGAAAGACGAGGAAAACCACAAACGATTCACTAAATGTGAATGAATGAGATGCAAGCATGAAGGCCAGATGTCTACTAACCAGAGAATGGATAAGGATTCCTATTACGCACGGGGAAGGTGTTGGGCACCCCTGTACGCCCGAGAAACTCGGTCTTTCTAGTCTAATTCACTTGCTTGAGGCTGAATGAGTGTTTATTATGCCTAGATTATGTTCTAATCATGCTGATGTGAGTGCCAAGACAAGACTGGATGGATGTGCAAGACGATGCGCAAAAATTATGGAGAAATCCACATGAATTGACAAAATCGCAGAAAATCACATGAAATGACGATGTTTTTGTAAAGAACGCCTTCGAAAACCATGTTGATGTCAAAACGATGAAAAGTCGAGTCAACCCGGGTTCTCGGAATCATGGAAAAAGTCATGAAAATCAAAAAGGGGAAAAATAATTCGTGATGGGGTTAAATGTCAGCCCTCAGGCCTGTTACTGTACGCCTTCGGGCGAGGAAATCCAAATCAAATCCCAAAATTCGAAAACATGGAGTAAAGATAGTCAAATTGAATATTATGAAAAAAGTCGTGAAAATCAAAAAAGGGAAAAATAATCCGTGATGGGGTTAAATGTCAGCCCTCTGGCCTGTTACTGTACGCCCTCGGGCGATGAAATCTAAATCAAATCAGGAAAATATGAAAACATGGAGTAAAGATAGTCAAATCGAATATCAGATGAAGGAACTTGAAAACATACAAGAGAAAAACCACGGAAGAATGCATGAAATGCAGACTTATCCAAAAAGAAGGGACTAAAGTGCAAATACAGCAAAACAGTGCAAAAATGCATGGAAGTGTACCTAAATAGGTAAAGGATTCTAAGGAATGCTGTAGAAAATGGTTATGCATGACTTGGTGCAATAACAGACACACATGTGCATGAATTGGTGACACAGGGGCAATTTGGTCATTTTAGTAGTCAAACCTAATAAATGCATGCATGGGGACAATGCATGGTCTACGGAATGCCAAAATGTATGAAAAAATGTCAGGAAAGAAGAAAACATGCAAAAGCAAAGGTCTTGAAACAATAAAACAATGTAAAAACAATAAAGGATAAGTATAGGGACTAAAACGTAAAATTCACAAAAGGAATGAAAATATGGTTTAAAAGTCATTCAGAAACTTCTATCCTAGTGTACAGATGATGGATCAAAGGACAATGTGAATGGGATGTGAGAACTGTATTTAGATGATTTATTTAAAACTCAAGGTCTAATTTGCAAAATTCCCAGAAAGAAAAAGTTTATGATCAAAAAAGTGTTTAAATAGGTTTGTCTGGATGCCAAGATGTAAAATTTAATGAAATTGTGGCATATGATGTAGCATGAGTAAAAGTATATTTTTGTAATTTCTTGAAAACCTAGGGTCTATTGTGCAAAATTCCCACATAGGGTGCAAATCGGACAAAAATATGTAATCAGATGTTCATTTACATTGAAAACAGGATTTTTTGATGGAAACCTTATTCAAATGGTGATTTTATATGTACATGTGATCAATTAATATGAAACATGTGAGAAATGTGATTTTAAAATACAATAAAAACTATTCATTAATGATTTTAAAAACTTCAAGGACCTAGATGTAAATTTTCCTGTTCAGAAACATTATTGATTAAGTTCAGGGACTGATTTGCAAAATTTCAAGGCCAAAATGTGATAAAAATCAAGTTTTTAACATTCTCAGTGTAATTATGGAAATTTATAAGGTCTAAAATGCATATTGTACATAAAATCTCTTTTTTTAAAAAAAAAAACTCTGAGGACCAAAATGCAAAAGGTCAGGACTTAAATGCAAAGAAAACATGATTTCAGGGGTATAAATGTGATAAAACATGTATGAATAGGACTGAACTGTGATTAAAGTTTTAATAGGGTAAAATATGCAATACTCACAATGTAAATTTTAAAATATGCAAAGTCAGGGGCATTAAGTAAATTTTCAGGACTAATTTGCAATGAAAACATGAATACAGGGGTCTAATTATGAATAAATAAGAATATATGTGACTAACAATTAAATTACCATTTAAACAGGGGAAAATATGCAATATTTACACAAATAATAAACAAATGAAGCTTATTTAAATTTCCAGGGACTTGAACATAAAAC
>JAMKQA010018384.1:0-11263 GCA_024699735.1 Posidonia australis
TACCTCTACCAGCGAATATGCCATGGAATCTTCCAGGCTTTTCGTCTACGAGGCTCCTTGTTGTCCTAGGAGTTACCCATGAGGAGATTCCTATAAATAGACCCCATAGGCAACCATTTGAAGGGGTTGAATCATCTTGAAAGAAAGCCTTCTCCAGAATTCTGCAAACACCCACTTGCACTCAAGTTTTTCCTCTTGCATCCAGAGGTAGTCACAGCCCTTCCAAAGCATCAGGGAGCTTATTATCTTGGGTCTTTCTTTTCTTCCTTGAAGGAACATCCACCTCGGACAAGGTAGGTCCCTTTATCTTTCAAGTAACCTTTTGTTCTTTTACAATGGGATAGCATGCTATTAGCTCCATGATAGGTCTGATTCTTTTCACATCATCATGAGGATTTCGTGTTGAATTCATTCATCTTTTTTGCAAGATACCCTGCATGTTAATCTATGCTTTATAGCATGTGTAGTTTGTGTCTAGTAAATCACTGCATTATTTTCATGAGAAATCTTCCCTTTATTATGTTCTTGATGTAGTTACTTGCATGAGCAATCTGTTTCTCCATGACCTTCATGATATTGCATGAGCAATCTTTATCATGTTCTTGATTAGATCATGGTTTCAGCATGTCATGATTGGGTCTTTTGTTTCAAGTTTGAATCTTTCGCATGAACCCATTAGTCATCATGTTTTAATAAGATAGCAATGGTCAGATGCATTCCATCATGTTCTTAGCAATCACATGAATCAACTTGCATTAGCATAGATTACCCACCTTCTTGCTGGATCAAGTTCTGGATCAGATTGCAGTCTGATCCAGATTTTCCTGGGGAGCACCTACGTGGCGCACCAGAGCGGCACACTTGGCCAGCGCCCCACTCTGGTGCTCCATGCAGGAGCACCAGACTGATCAGAGAGCAGAACATTCATTTTTGCATATCTGTCTGCATAATTTCCTGAATGTTTTTGAGCCCAGCTCTTTTTCTACTTACTCTTTTTATTCCATGGTTTTGCATGCATGTTTTCAGTTTTAAACCAGATCATTTTCCAATTGTTTTCTCCCCTTGGATATTCAGTATTGAGCAGGAATTTGGTAGGCTGTTTGCACCTTACTCCTACATGGAAAGCCTTGTGCATTAGCCCATGATCCAATGTCATGACTGAATCTCTGTATTTTTTTCTCACTTAGCATAAGATAGGTAGGATCTTGTGTGAGGCAACTAGCCCTTGAGCACAAGGTCCATAGATATTGCATTTGCATTTCTTTCGCTTTTAAGGCATGTTTTCCAAGTTTTGTGAAGGGTTTTATATGGCATGACTTCTCGGAATACGTTTTCATACAATCTGACATTGCATTGTTTTCTGTTTTCACTCAGCACATCATTCTGGCCCACATAGAAAGCACCTAGGTGGCGCATCAGACTGACGCACTAGTCTGATGCACCTAACAGGCGCATCCGCCTGTTTTCAGTAGCACACAGCAGATTTTCATATGATTTTCAGTATGCTTCTTCGATTCGATTTGGCTTTTGAGTTTCTTCTTGGGTTTTCTCCCTTGGCATAATAGGAAGGCACAACTCTGTTTTCAATCATTCCATGCATTTTAGATTGCATTTGGCATATAGTAAGGCAGGGATGAAAAATCACTTGAGATTATTAGATCTTTGATCTTATTGTGCAATAATCTTGCATCAACACTTGACCCGACATATGAGTGGTACTTCTGAGCATTAGGACACACCCCTTACACATCGTGCATCTATATTTTAGACACCACACATAAGCATGGCATGGCATATCACCCTCGGGCATATAGCAAACGCTGAAAAGCCGACATTTTATAAGCAAAAGAGAAACCAATAGAAGACCGATTATTCGGGCGTACGAGGGTGCCTAATACCTTCCTCGTGCGTAATAGGGATCCTTACCCATTTTCTGGTTTATGACCTGCTTCTCCATTGCATGATTTGCATGTTTTATATGGTTTTCCTCGTCTTCCATTTTAATAGACTAGGTGGCGACTCCTGCATTTGCATATTTTATTTTTATTGTTTTTGCCGTGACTTTGCCGATCCCTCGTGAATTTTGGCCTTTCACGTCAAAGTCATATCGAGGCTGTCGTTGGCATGGTTACAGGAACTGGCGACTCCGCTTGGGATAACTAGACCCCGGCATTGTTTTGGTTTCTCCTTGCTTGCCTTTTTCCGTGCCATGCTTTGTTTAAGTGGTGTCTTTTTGCATGCATGCCTTTGTAATGTTGTTCTTTCCTTTTACACATTTGCTATGTCACCACTTTTGCACATTATTTGCACATGCTTCTGTTTATTAATCCATGGCTAAATTGCATGTTTATTTCCCTTTCTGTACATGCCATGCCTAGGAGATTAGAGACTTGTTTGCTCTCCCCATTTGGTTAATGAAAATTTAATAGCCAAAATCAATAAATAAGGCAAACTAGGGACAAATTGCAAATCTTCCCCCATGGTTTAATAAGTTTGCAAGTAAAAAACTCAAAGCATACATTGCATACATCATATAGGGCATGCATCTTCTCCTCTCCTAGGATTACCTATACAGTCTGCGAAGGACATTTTTCGGTGGCTCATCTTATGGCTTTGGCGTGGGATGAAAAATCGGGTTTGTCCCCCGTTGTCCGGGGTCATGTCGGTGTAGTAGAGGGTACAGCTTACTGCTTTGGCAGAGGTCAAGGCCCTGAAAGCACCACCTGTTCACTGCCTAAGCTTTGGTTGGGATTTAGAACGGGGACCTTATTTTTTCTAAACTCGAGTCGGAGACCTATTCACCCTTATTGTGTGAACCCGGAGTAGACAGCTTAATAGGACATCCCTAGATTGTGAGAGAGTGCATACTGGAAGCATTCATTTGCATCTCATACCACCATAAACATTGCATCTTTTCTAATTTGTTTGTTTTTGTGCATAGGATTTTTTTTGATCTTTGAGGTTCCTTAGCCTGAGCTCAAGATCTTTCCTTTCGCAAACTCTCTTTGTGACCTTATTTTCGATCGCATCTTCTGAGTTATTCGTCACGGCCGACGATAGCTCGTCCTAGGATTCGTCCTGTTCTTCCTAGCTGCAGTCCAATCCTTACTCGCTCACGATCCACGATGGCCCAGCATGCCAGCGAGCCCCTTTCCCCTGCTGTCCAGGAGGAGGTCCCTGTCTCAGGGCATTCTTCCTTTGTGTCTGTTCCTGTCATCTCTGCTGCCTCCACTTTTGCCTTAGCCTCTGAAGGACCTCCACCACCTCATTTCTGTGTTTGGGGCCACCTGCCTGGTCTTCTCCTGCTGTTGGGGCTACAGCAGTTGAGTCTGTCTCTCCCCAGGGCTATGTGTTTACTAGCCCTCCTCTCACTGCGGCTGTTTCTGTAGTAGCCACCCCCCAGTTTGGACGACTGGGATCTCGGCCTCTTGTTTCCTCCCCTGTCTTGCCTTCTTCTCTTGGAGCCACCAGCGACGATCCCGTGACCGCGCAACTACAACAAATGTTAGCCCTCGCCCAGCAGCTGCAGGGATTGGCACTAGCACTCCAGCTTTTCTCAGCTTTGTCTTTCCCGGCTCCTTAGTTGCCTGCGCAACCGGCTTTAGGACCACAGTTCGCCCCCACTGCACTCCCTCCATAGCCGTCGCCATCCCTTATCTCACCGGTGATAGGGATGTCGACACTACCCTTTGTTACACCAACACAGCACCCACCTCAGCATGCATCCCTCCTATCTTGTGGCCAGCCCCCTAGGCCGGCGGGAGCACAACCCTCTGTGAGCATTGTACCGGATACCATCCCGGTCCAACAGCTCTTGCTCCCACACTCTGCACCACTAGTTGCACCACCCCCTGCATTATCCTCCCCTTTCTATCACACACAAGGTTCATCCTTTATTCCCCAGCACACTGCACCCATGCACGGGTACATTGGCCATCCAGCCGTAGCACCAGACGACGGAATGGTGGATCCGAAGGAGCCCTTAGGGGCGACACATACAATGTACGCGGCACCCACCTCTGCTGCACAATCCACAACTACAGTAGCTCCAGATGCTCTCCTCGCGAGAGTAAACGATCTGGAAAGCACTCTCCGGCAAATGCAGGGTGGGGACCGCCAGTCCTACCAATTCCGGGACCTCTGTTATTTCCCAGAGGCAATTCTCCCCCCGAATTTTCATATTCCGGAATTCGAAAAATATAATGGTAGGGGCTGCCCAATTGCCCACCTTAAAGCCTATTGCAGAGACCTCGCTCAGCTTCAGGCTGACGAAAGGTTGTTAATCCGCCTGTTCCAGAAGAGTCTTACAGGGCCCATGTTGAAGTGGTTCACTTCCCTCAACATGGCCACCATTAGGACTTGGGATGACACAGGCGTTCCTAGAGCAATATTCCTTTAATCTCGACTTAGTCCCAAAACGGGAGGACTTAGTCGCAACCAAGCAGAGACCCCAAGAAACATTTGGGGAGTATGTTGGACGATGGCGCTCCTTGGCTTTGCAGGTCAAAGATAGGCCCTCCGACGAGGAGTCTATCAAGATCGTGATTCGAGGAGCACAACCAGCAGTCGGGGCTCTGCTCAGCATTCAGACTGTCACCACTTTTTCTGCACTACTCCGGGCGGGCGCCTGTGTTGAGAGTTCACTGCGCGGCAGCAATTTTCCAGCACTCTCAGCATTTGCCAATCAGGCCACTGCCTCACATAGTGGCCCTAGCAACAACAACGACAACCACAGTGCCAATCCACCTAGGAGGCGGGATCCCTCCAAGGATACAGTTTCTTACATTAGATCCCCTGCTGCACCAGCAAATGTTCATCCGCCCACTCAGCACCAAGTAGTTTATGCACCAACGCCTACACTTAGAGCACCTCATGCATCACACATCACTCCCACTGCCACACCAGTTTATCCTCCCCCACAGGTGGTGATGCGCCCACCATTGGTACATCCGCAGCCAAGGCGGCAACGCCATGACAGGCGCCACTTTACCCCTCTAGTGGAACCGTTGAGCATGGTATTCCCTAAAGTCGCATCCCTCCTGAGGCTGCCTGAGGTGCGCCCGCCACCAAAGCCGCTTCCTGCTTGGTACAATACGAATGCATTCTGCAATTTCCATCGGGTCGTAGGTCACTCGACGGACAATTGTCTTACATTAAGGAACGCAATCCAGGACCTGATTGACCAAAAGGTCATTGTGATTAACACACAGGCGTCAGGCCCCGAGCCCGCACCAGTAGCTGCACAAGCACCACCAGCACAACCCAATATAGTTAGCCAACCTTTACCCCAGCATTCAGACCAGGGAGCAGCAAGCCCCTCAGGAGTCAATTCCAACTTTCTCGTTGATTCTGTCTGATCTTTTATTTGTCTTACCAATCTTATTGTATATTCCCTTTTTATGCCAGTTGTATTTATCCTCCCTCGGTGGTTTCGAGGAGTCTTTAGTTTGTTTCATCCTATCGTTGAGGCAATCTCTACTTCAACACTTTCGGTTTTATGTATCATGTCAACCGATTTGAACCAGTTAATCGCGTTCCCGCTCTTGAGTCTGTCAGCCACTTGGCCGTTCACAACAACCCTTGTCCCTTGTCTAGTGGTCGAAAATTTGGGTCGCAACTAGGGTATGAGAAAGGAATCCCTTGGGTGATATGGCTAAGGAACCGCCAAGCCGATCTGGGCAGAAGAATGAAGAGAGCACTAAGAATTGGGATACAAACGTCAGAACCAGCGAGAAGAGATCCCCTGTGCTCAGATAAGTCCCCAAAAATGATCATTTCCCGTGATTTAATTCACTTTACCAGTGCAGGAGTATTGAATCCAAACCGGAGTTTGCCCATAGCCTCAACAGTTTTCAGAAGAATTTTTCCTAAGAACGGTCTCTCAGAACCGTCAGCATTGCATCAAGCAACAGCAGTACCAGATCTTGCACAGAAAGCAAACACAGAGAGCCTGAACAACTTGGAGATCTGGACATTTTTTCCAAGCACAATCGAAGGTGCTCACAGATGATTTTACAGAGCACGGCAAAATCAAGGAGGGCAAAACAGTTGTCTCACCACTACAGCCAGAATCACAAGGCCCGAGCTTCAACTATGGTCCCCCAAATCGAAGAAAGCCTTCACTGGACCAATGGTCGTCGCCCATCAGCATCTCCTAACTGAAAGTACTACCAGCAATCGTCGGCCACTCCCGAGCCTTGCAAAGCATCCCATTGAAGGCCATTCATCTATATGTTTTCTGCTTACTGCATCTAGACACCTAAATCGCATCATCTGCATTGTACTTTCCTTTTGTTTGCATTGTAATTATAATATGAACATTGGCATAATCGCTGCCCGATGAGGAAAATCGGAAGCCTGCCTTCTTAGGAAGAGTTTGATCCTCCTCACGTGTTACTACCTGTGTGACCTAGGGAGTGAGGGAGTGACTATCCACGGGAAAGTGGGCGAAATGTACAAATTCTTAAGGGACCTACACCTCCAGAGGGAGAAAAACTGTTAGGGCATAAGTGAGAGTGCGAGCCAATAAAAAACATAGACTTCGAAGCACAAAAGAAATAAGAAGATAGAAGTCGCAGACAGAAGTAGGCTCCAATGAGAGAGGCATGTAGGACGACTCTATCCCTATCATACAACTTGGAGAGGAGTTGAAGCGTACACCTACCAAACCCACATGTTCAAAGGGACTAGCCACCCCTTTTATATCAAATTGAGAGAGCAGCCACCCCTCAGCCTAGGTGTTTATTACCTCCAAGTAAGGGATAGGGTAATTCAGCATGCCTTTGAGGGAGAAAAAGAAATATGAATTATTGAAAAAAGTAGGTATAGGGCCCTAGGAATTTGGCATGGAGCTCATTTTACCCCGAAAATCCATTGGTTGAGTGAGAGCCACCATAAACCCTGGAATCCAGGTAGCACCAAGTGAGTCGAGGACACAATCTAGTTCCTTATAGCAGGCAATGTAGGCTTCCTCGGTGCTGAGGGCATATCTTCTATCAACCATTCATAAATCTTGCTTCCATCTTAAGAGTTCTACATAAATCATTTGGCATTTGGCATTTAGCATTGGTGAGTTCATCACTTTTGCATTTTGCATCGCTTTGCAAGGCGTTTGTCCGCGTTCCGACTTGGGGCATGCCAGCTGCCTTTTGAGTTGGAATGTTGGCAAATAAGGGAGCTCAAGCAGGGGCATGTTAACGGCTCTTTGGTTGGACGTAGGTCTTTGACTAGGGGCATGTCAACTGCCTTTCTCAGTCACGAAGATCAAGGGGTCAGTACTACTTTTGGGACCATGCATATGAGACTCCTCACAAGCACTTTAAGATAAGTTTGTCAAAAGCATAGCCATTACAACACATGAAATCAGTTGGTGATATGAACGGCAATAGCCTGCAAATCCGTCGGACTTCTTCCAAGCAAGCTCTGTTTGCCTGAAGCAAAAAAACATGGAAAATGGGTTTCAGAATCTAGCCACAGCATATAACAAGTGCCAGTTCACTTCAACCATGGCAATATTCAACAATGAAGAGGACATGCCCCAAGCCCGCAGTAGCTCACGATCCTCAGCAATTAATACACCGAACCATACTTGCAGAATATCAGAACAATGCTCAGATGTCACCATGGTTGGATATCCCTACACAGCACATAGGCTAGCAGATATGACAGTGGGCCCCATCACATACAGGCAGTGCAAGTACTTTAATTACCAAGGTCTAAGCACAGAATGGCTGCAAGAATTGCATTGTTGTCCTCCGCACTCAGTGGTCAGCAAGAGGCAAAATGCCAAAAAAAATGAATGCACAAGTCTTCAGGTTCACCAGATGGAGAAATTTGCAGAAAACCCCTGAGGTTGTGGAGTATGCAGAATAACCCGCAAAGGGTGCGACATATCACATTTGAGTAGAAGCTTGCAAGTGCCCAACAGAATATCAAATATCACAACAGCTATACAGCAATCAGATATGCCTAGTTACGGATATGCCCCAACTTTTACGGCACCCCAGCAAGGCTCCTTCAGAGGATATTGCACATGCTTCCAAGCAGGAACACCAGGTTCCATATCATAGAGCCAGCAGCGAGCACATTGCAGTTCTGCCCTCCAGATTGCATCTGAACCAATTTCCCTCCTGGGGGACAATCCAGGGATTATCACTTTTGTTTTTCCAGGCTCTTGCTCCAGGCGGACGAGATCCTTCTATCCCATCTTTCCTGGGATTTTCGCGGGCGCGAAATCCTCTTGTTTGACCTTTGATCGGGCCGTCAAGGTCCTTTTCCTTTGCTTTCCTGGGATTTTTGCAAGCGCGAAATCCTCTTGTTTGACCTTTGACCGGGCGGTCAAGGTCCTTTTCCTTTGCTTTCCTAGGATTTTCGCAGGCGTGAAATTCTCTTGCTTGACCTTTGACCGGGAGGTCAACGTCCTTTTCCTTTGCTTTCCTGGGATTTTCGTAGGCGCGAAATCCTCTTGCTTGACCTTTGACCGGGCGGTCAAGGTCCTTGCTTTCCTGGGATTTTTGCAGGCACGAAATCCTCTTGTTTGACCTTTGACCAAGCGGTCAAGGTCCTTTTCCATTGCATTCCTGGGATTTTCGTAGGCGTGAAATCCTCTTGTTTGACCTTTGACTGGGCGGTCAAGGTCCATTTCCTTTGCTTTCCTGGGATTTTCGCAGGCACGAAATCCTCTTGCTTGACCTTTGACCGGGCGGTCAAGGTCCTTTTTCTTTTCTTTCTTGGGGTTTTCGCAGGCGCGAAATCCTCTTGTTTGACTTTTGACCTGGAGGTCAAGGTCCTTTTCCCTTGCTTTCTTGGGATTTTTGCGGGCGCGAAATCCTTCTGTTTGACCTTTGACCGAGCGGTCAAGGTCCTCTCCTTTGCTTTTGTTGGATTCTCGCGAGAGCGAAATCCTTTTCTTTGGCTTCTGATCGGGCGGTCAGAGTCGACCTTCGACTGAGCGGTCGAGGTCATTTCCTTTCTTTTCCTTTTTCCTCGCAGGTGCGAGATCTTTCTGTTTGACCTTTGACCGAGCGGTCAATGTCCATTCCTTCACTTTTGTTGGATTCTCACGTGTGCGAAATTCTTTTCCTTGACTCTTGATCGGGCCGTCAGAGTCGACCATCGACCAGGCGGTCGAGGTCATTTCCTTTTCCTTTTCTTTGGCTTCTGACCGGGCGGTCAGAGTCGACCTTTGACCAAATGGTCGAGGTCATTTCCTCTCCTATTTTGGATTCTCGCAGGCGCGAGATCCTTTCCTTGACTTCTGACCGGGCGGTCAGAGTCGACCTTTGATCGAGCGGTCAAGGTCACTTCCTTTGCTTCGCTTGGATTTTCGCGTGCGCGAAATCCTTTTCCTTGGCTTCGACCGGGCGATTAGAGTCAACCTTTGACCGGGCGGTCACGGTCCCTTCTTTTGCCCTTTTGGATTTCCGTAGGCGCGGAATCCAGCTTGTTGACTTTGACCGGGCGGTTAGGGTCCTTTGCCCCTTTTGGATTTCTACGGGCGTGGAATCCAGCTTGTTGAATTTGACCGGGCTGTCAGGGTCCTTTGCCCCTTTTGGATTTCCGCAGGAGCGGAATCCAGCTTGCTTGACTTTGACCGGGTGGTCAAGGTCCATTGCCCCTTTTGGATTTTCGCGGGCGCGAAATCCAGCTTGCTGATATTGACCGGGCGGTCAAGGTCCTTTGCCCTTTTGGATTTCCGAGGGCACAGAATCCAGCTTGCTTGACTTTGACCAGGTGGTCAAGGTCCTTTGCCCTTTTGGATTTCCGCGGGCGCGGAATCCAGCTTGCTTGACTTTGACCGGGCGGTCAAGGTCCTTTGCCCCTTTTGGATTTTCGTGGGCGCAGAATCCAGCTTGCTTGACTTTGACCGGGCGGTAAAGGTCCTTTGCCCCTTTTGGATTTCCGCAGGCGCAGAAATGCAGCTTGTTGATCTTGACCGAGCGGTCAAGGTCCTTTGCCCCTTTTGGATTTCCGTAGGCGCGGAATCCAGCTTGCTGATCTTGACCGGGCAGTCGAGGTCCTTTGCCCTTTTTGGATTTTCACGGGGGCGAAATCCAGCTTCTTGGCTTTGACCAGGCGGTCAAATGTCCTTTGCCTTTCCTAGGCTTTCGCGGACTTTGACCGGGCGGTCGAAGTCCTTGGTTCCTCTCTGATTTCCTTGGGCAGGAAATCTTGTGGCTTGACCTTTTAACCAGATGGTCAAGGTCTTAGCCCCTTTCTCGGATTTCCATGGGCAGGAAATCCTGTGGCTCGACCTTTTGACCAGATGGTCCAGGTCCTAGTCCCTCTCTCGGATTTTCTTGGACAGAAAATCCTGTGGCTTGACCTTTTGACCAGATGGTCAAGGTCCTAGCCTTTTCTCGGATTTCCTTGTGTAGAAAATCCTGTGGCTCGACCTTTTGACCAGATGGTCAAGGTCCTAGCCCCTCTCTCGGATTTCCCCGGGCTGGAAATTTAGTTGTTTGAACTTTTGACCGAGCGGTCAAGGTCCTTTTGTTTTTTCTCTTCTAGGTTTCCGCAGGCACGGAATCCAGCTGTTTGACTTTCTGATCGGGCGATCAAGGTCCTTTTGTCTTCTGGGCTTTCGCAGGCGCGGAATCCAGTTGTTTGACCCACAGACCAGGCGGTCAAGGTCCTTTTGTTTTTCTCTTCTTGGTTTTCATGGGCGCGGAATCCAACTGTTTGACCCTCTAACCGGGCGGTCAAGGTCCTTATCTTTTTCTCTTCTGGGTTTTCGTGGGCGCGGAATCTAGTTGTTTGACCCTCTGACCGGGCAGTCAAGGTCCTTTTGTTTCTCTCATCTGTTTCGAGTTTTCGCGGGCGCGAAATCTCTTTGTTTGCCCTTGGTCCGTGTGGACAGAGCCCTGTTTTGCTTGACAAATGGTATGTTTGTCATGCCCCCCTTTTTCTTGGTGTAGACACCCCGATTTTGAGGTGACTCAGAGATGAGTATCCTCATGTTGCTTTGGATGTGATCAGCCTTTAAACCGAGCCCCAAACCCATTAGCAAGCCAGAGTCCAGAATTTTGTGAGGTGGGTGGGCGCACCAAGGTGGCGCACCACTCTGGCGCTCCAAGGTGGCGCACCAAGGTGGCGCACCAAGCTGGCGCGCAAAGGTGGCTCACCAAGCAGGCGCCCAGCTCTGGCTGCTGACCTTCCATCTTCCGGGCTGTTACCCTTGCAAACGAATGTGCCAACGAATATTCGAGGCTTTTTGTTTGCAAGACCCTTGGTTTCTCTTGTGTAACCTATCCCTGGATCCCTA
>JAMKQA010018481.1:0-20261 GCA_024699735.1 Posidonia australis
TTTATCGGGCGTGCGAGGGTGCCTAACACCTTCCTCGTGCGTAACAGGGATCCTTACCCGCATTCTGGTTATTTCGTAGACTTGTCTTTGTTGTTTTTTGCATGATTTTTCATGTACATGGTTTTCCTTGTCTTCCATAATAGATTTGGTGGCGACTCCTTTTTGTTTTGCTTTTTTCGACGTGATTTTGCCGACCGATTTCGCATTCTTTTGCAGAATCTCCTCGCCGGCATGGTTACAGTTTCGAATAAAGTTTTAACTGAAAATATTACATGTTTTACCTTAAACATTTGAAGTAATGTTTTCTGAGTTTGAAACTTTAATAAAAGCTCTCCAGAGTTTATAAAACGTATTTTGCCTCAGGCAATTGCATTGATAGCCCTGGATTTCCATGAAACTTTGTGACAGTTCATTTTTACAGTAAAAATTGCATATAAGCCCTTGTACTTCAAAAAAGTTTCAAAATGCTCAATTTTGTTGGTTTAATTGCATATGGACTTCTGTGCTTTCTTAAAATCATTCTGCATTTTTGTGAAAATTGCATAGTAGCCCCTGAACTTGTTTTAAATGATTTCAGAAGCATGTTTTCATTGGAAAAATTACATTTAAGCCCCTGTGTTTTACAGAAAACTTCCAAAAGGCTTATTTTACTGTGAAAATTGCATAAAACTCCATGAATTTGTTTTAAAACATTCCAGAAGCTTGTTTTCTTGGTTTTATTGCACTTTAACCCTCTGTTTTTACTGGAATTCTTCTGGATGCTTTGTTTGCTAGGTCATTTGTAGTTTAGCCCATATGCTTCATTGATTTTACTCTAATTGCCTGTTTTTAGGGGAAAATGACCATTTTGCCCCTGAAACTTCCTAGATCATTTTTGAGACTTTTTCCTTGCATTTTTACCCTAATTTTATGCAGAATTGATATACATGCATGCATTAGTGGGTAAATTGCACTTTAGCCCCCCGGAAACTTCATTCTCACTAGCAATGCACATTTGACCCCATCTTTCTTCATAAATGCATGGAATGCGTTTTCCTACATATTTTTGAGGATTTGGGCTTCTGAACTTCAGCTTTCCTTGGATTTGGGTTTTTTGCACAAAACCCCCTAGATTTCTCACATTTGCATTCACACTTGCATTTTGCATGGCTTTTCACATCTTTTTGCACGGATTTTCCCGTCTTTTCTTCCTTGCTTGGTGCACGCTTTTCTAACTTACTTCGAGCTTTGTTTTCTCCTCGTTTTCAGGATTTTCCGCCGTTTTCACTTGTTTTGGTTTTCCATCGCCCGAGGGCGTACAGTAAAAAGCTTACAAAGCCGACATGGTCCCGAAACAAGGATTGTTTTCCCCTTTTTGATTTTTTCGGATTTATCCCAATTTTTGGTGTTTTGCGAAACGCTTTCTGAGAATTTCACGATTTTCACGATTTTCCTCATCGCCCAAGGGCGTACAGCAAAGCGGCATTAACAATGGCTACATTTGACCCTCGGATTAACATTTTTCCTTGATTCCTTTTCTTTACTTTGATTTGGCATGTTTTCAGTCATCTTCATGCATGAGCATATAGAATAAGCAAGCATTCATTTAGCAGACCATTGACAATAGGAAGCCTAGAAAGATCGAGTTTTCTCGGGCGCATGGGAGTGCCTAACCCCTTCCCTATGCGTAACTAGAATCCTTACCCTTTCTCTTGCCCGCATTCATTTGTGCATTGTCCATTAGGCACGGATCACACATGCATTCTGCATTTTGTTTTGTTTCTTGATTTTCTTATGTTTATTTTGGTTTTCCTCGTCTTTCCATTAAAAGACTAGGTGGCGACTCCTTTTCTTATGCTTTTTGTCTTTCCTTTGGTGTTTCCGAGTCTTGTCTCTTCTTCCTGATTCACCATTTTCGTCGTGACCGTATCGGATCTCCTCGTGTGTTTCCGCACACCGGAGTAGGTGGAGAATCGTGCCAAGGGTTCCACCGGCATGGTCACAACAACAAAATAGCACTTTAGCATCAACGACACTCACACCAGCATTCGCATCGCTTGATACCATGCACATACTTGTCTGGTTCCGGCGCACGGTCACTTAGGCATTCTAGAGGGACACCACTTACATTAGCATCTGCACCTCGGCATGCGAGCCGCGACCTTCGGTGCATCTACCGGATAAGCGACTTATGGTCAATAGCGAGTTCCCTTCCTGTTGACTTGGACAGGGTGTCTTCTCTCAACCCTGAGCAGCGGTCTCGTTTCCTTTGACCTCACTCATGGAGGGGCATCCGTAGACACCCCGGTTTTTGGTCAACGTTGGCAAGCAAATCCAACAGAGAGTGTAATTAGACGGTTGACCCGGACTTACCCCAATTCCCCAACCAGAAAACCTTTAATTATCCTTAACTCCTTTCATCCAACTAAGCCCAGCACCTAAAACCCAGCCCGTGTGCTCTGGTCCAATGACATGTGCGACCCATTTGCGCGGCCTAAGCGCGCGTTAGGGCCATGGCAGCACGACAAGCACCGCCTGACTGGTCGCTTTTGTTGTACAACCTCGTACCTCTTACGAGCGATGCCGTGCATGGAATGTCGACTTGTCCCTCGGCGTGGCAGACATTCATGTGCTTCACCTTGTCACCAGCTTCCTACGCCCTGCGCCACTTCTGCCATCACGAAAGGCTTGCAGCGGCGCCGGCGAGCCATCCCTTGGCATCCCTGACACTAAGCCACGCCCTACCACCAGCCACCTACCACAACAGGAGCTACCACCAAAACCCCCTTGAGCTCCTTTAGCTAGAGACACCGAAGTTTTCGCGAGAGAGGAGGAGGAAACCGGAGACTTTTGTTGGAGCTCACTTGAGAACAACGAACCCAACACCGAACTTCGACCACCTCCCGCTCTTCCTCCCTTCGGCGGACGTCCCAAGCTCCCTAGCCGATCTCCGCTTACTCCCGAACAATCCCCAGCCCATCACCAACCCCGTATCCGACGGTCCAGCCTCTTGCCGGAGCCCACTGTCTACCGGCGCCGACGGCACTCAAGGCCACCAACAGGTAGCATTCTCTCCCTATCTTACCAGAGGGTAACTTAGGAGCGTGAGTTTGATCTTTCTACACCGTTTTCTCGTGTTTTTCTTCACTGTCTCATTGCATCCTGCATTCTCCCCGTCAATGATCGGACCACACTAGCATGAGGCTCTGGCCCATGAACGCCCGGCTCAACCTGTCCCGACAGCGCTTCTCCTCCTCCTCTCGCTCCCCTAAACCACTAAGTCGCCTTCAAGCTTGAACCTCTTATGGAGGCTCGTCGGAGGGAGGCTGGCATTGACGTCGGTGGTGGTGGGGTGGGGAGGATAACTCCTTGCATCTTATTGGTTTCCTTGCATTCTCATTGCATTGTGGTAGTTCCCTTGAGCTCCCAGACGATCCTTGTCGTCCGGTGATGCTTCACCTTCTAGGGAGGAGGCGATGAAGGACGTAGGCCTGGCCCCCTGTTCCAACTGCACGCCCCGATAGCACGCCCCACATGCGTGTATTGCTCAGGGCCTAAATGGGGTCAGGTCCTACCAAGCGAAAGTCTCACCATCCCTACATATTATGTCTTTTTAAACGTGGTTTCACTCTCTAGATTGCTCGAGTCCCTTGATTTTGATTTGGTTTTCTTTTATGTTATGGTTTCCTTGACTCTTAGTACATGCGTAAGCCCCAGTATGACTTTAGCTCCTACACCTCGATGGCTACTCCATAGTCGTCCCTGTGTGGCTAAGGATGAGGCAATGATGGCAAATGGCCATGACATCTCTGGGGATGTGCATCATGGTTGTGTGAGTGACTTGCGCGTGGCACATGCGTGGGTCATCCAGGGATAGAATCAAACCCAGTCTAGCCATGGGTCCCACCTTGTTTCCACCTTATGTTTTGCTTTATGTTTCCTGTTTTAATTGCGCTTTTCTTTTAGCATGGTTTGTTTCCTTAGGTATATAGTCGATTTCTCTTACATCATCCATATAACCCTATTAATTGGCATCTAAGTGCCCATATTTCCATGCATGCAAGCGAGATTCCGAGAAAGACCGATTCGTCGGGCGTGCCAGGGTGTCGAACACCTTCCCCGCACGTAATAGGAGTCCTTACCCTTTCTCTGATTCACAATGATCCATGTGTCAAATCCTTTTGGCATGAGTCATCTTTTATTCTCTTTTGATTTCGAGTTTTAGTTTTCCGATACGATTTTCTTCGTCTTCCCGTCTTGAATAGACTAAGTGGTGACTCTACGTTTTACTTTCATATCGCTTTTCGGTGTTTTCGAGTCGTTCTTCCCATCCTAGGAATCGCTAGATTCGCCGTGGCCCTACAGACTCCCCTGCGGTTCCAATCGCGTGGGGAGAACAGTTCCCGTCCACCGGCATGGTCACAGTCATCGCATATGCTTGGCACCAGCTGAAAGATCATGAGAAGAATTACTCGATCCACAACTTAGAGATGGCTGTTGTAGTGTTCACTCTCAAGCTTTGGTGACACTATCTATATGGAGAGCAGTTTGAGATCTTCATCGATCATCAGAGCTTGAAGTATATCTTCACGCAAAGGGACTTCAACCTGAGGCAGCGCCGATGGGTGGAGTATCAGAAGGTTTATGATTTCAGCCTATCCTACCACCCTAGGAAGGCCAACGTGGTTGCCGATGCCTTGAGTTAGTGTACGCATGTGTTGGAGAGCTTGATAGTCAAGGAGTGGACGATGCTGGAGGATCTGGTGAGCTGCAGGCCGAAGCGACAAGCTCAGGGGATGGTAGGTGTCTGGGTGGCCAACCTGTCTGTTCGCCCCAAGCTGATAGAGTTTAGTGTCGCCTGTCAGCAGTTGGATCCATTTGTTTAAGTTGTGTTTAGGAAGCTTGAGGTTGGTGGAGAGTCTCGTTTCTCTGTTGGGGCATATGGGGAGCTGAGGTATGATATGCGTTTGTATGTGCCCCAACATGAGGAGGCCAGGTAGAGGTTGCTCGATGAAGCGCATCGGTCTATGTACACTATTCACCCTAGGAGTATGAAGATGTAGCGAGACCTGAAGGGGAACTTTTAGTGGCTTGGCATGAAAAGAAATGTTGCTGACCATGTGGCGAGGTGTACAACCTGCAAGCTGGTCAAGAGAGAGCACCAAAGACCTGGAGGGACCTTACAGCCATTGGATATTTCGGTGTGGAAGTGGGAGCACATCACTATGGACTTCGTGACTGCTTTGTCGCGGACTCAGAGGAAGAACGATACCGTGTAGGCGATTGTAGATCGACTAACCAAGTTTGCTCACTTCCTAGTCATTCGGGTGAATCTTCCAATGCACTGTCTGGGGGAGCTGTATGTTTCTGAGGTCGTTCAGCAGCATGGTGTCCCGGTGTCCATTATGTCGGACAGAGACACGAGGTTCACCACAAGGTTCTGGAGAATTCTGCAAGAGGCCTTTGGCACAATGCTCAACTATAGTACATCATTTCATCCTTAATTAGATGGTTAGACAGAGAAGACTATCCAGATGCTGGAAGACATGCTCAGAGCATGTACCTTAGACTTGCAAGAGAGTTGGGAGGACCATCTGTCATTGATTGAGTTCGCTTACAACAATAGCTATCACTTGAGCATCGGGATGACGCCGTACGAAGCTTTGTACGGTAGGCCATGAAGGTCGCCAATTTGCCGGAGCGAGGTGGGCGAGCGACAGTTGATTGGTCCAGATCTTGTGCAGCTGTTTACGAACAAGGTTGATTTGATCCATAGCAGGCTGTTGGCTGCACAGAATCGGTTGAAGAGTTATACTGATAGGAGACAGAGACCGTTGAAATATTTGATGGGAGACTATGTGTTCTTGAAGGTGTCGCCAACTAAGGGTGTCCTAAAGTTCAGGCAGCGTCGGAAGTTGAGTCCTTGCTATATTGACTCGTACCAGATTACCTAGAGGATCGGTGAGATTGCTTATTAGCTGGATCTATCATCAAAGAAGTCGTTTGTGCACAACATGTTCCATGTCTCCTTGCTGAGGAAGTGTCTGACTGACGTATCTCATGTGATCCCAGTTCAGCCAGAGGGGCTTTAGGAAGATCTATCCTTTATGAAGGATGCCGTCCAGATTGTCAACTGCAAAGAGCAAGTACTGCGGAATAAGGTGATTCCGCTAGTCTTGATGCGATGGCAGCATAATGGAGCCAAGGAAGCTACGTGGGAACGTATGGAAGTCATCCTAACCCAGCATCCGTATCTTTTCGCCTACTAGTGATTTCGAGGGGGGGAATCTTCTTTTAAGGTGATTAGGATGTAACACTCATAAATTTATTTTATAATTATTTACATTTTTAATGAATTTATCCTTAGACGTATGTTATTGTTCTGAGGCTTGTTTGTATGTTTTGTGATTTTGGACTTAGGCATCGTGGACTGGCTTCTGTTTGTGTGTTCCTGTGTTTGTCTCCACGTGATTGGTACTGTACATTGTGGCACTATGCTTGTGGACCAGTGTGTGGGTCCGTGTAGGACCCATGTTTGAGGTCTGATTGGTGCGACTAGTGGATAGCTCGTGCTTGCAGCTAGTGGGTGTGACAGGTGTGCTCGTGTGGGGTGCCAGTAGTCGGAACGCCTAGGTGTGCACACGTCCAGCCACTGCTTGCGCATGGCTTTATAAGCTCACGTACGCCACGCTCCTCCCTCATTCACCATTCGTCCTCTCCTTCTTCTTTCTCCTCCTTGGGAACACATTCCCCTTTCTCCACTTCATTCACTTCCCCACTCCTGCCCCTCATCCTCATCCCTCCCACTCCTCTCTCCCCGTCTCTTCCTTTTCTCCCCGTCCCCCCTGTTTTTCCTCCTCCATTTCGTGCACGGGTGAGAGAGAGAGAGAGAGTGAGAGAGACAGAGGTGGTCGTGTGGTTCGACGTCGGCGTGGCTAGAGCTACGGAGGTCGAGGAAGCTCCAAGTACTCGTGGATCACTAGTGGTGGCTGAGATTGGAGTTGGGTCGTTAGAGAGCTCATTTCAGGTACGCACTCCAATCCAATGAGTAGAAATCATGTAAAATGGTAGAAATTCCTAGGATGCATGTAATCTAGGCTAAATTTAATGTTTTGGAATTTATGGTGATTTATTACAGCATTTATGGCTTTTATGGTGGTTGTTATGGTTTAGGCCCTTTTTGACTCCTCAGTGGTTGCGAATTTATATCTTGCTGTGGGATGAACGGATTTTGGTTTTGTTTATGTAAATTTGGAGTGGACTTGAGGGTCTACCGCATACGTTTTACTCAAAATTTTTGGTGGTTGTTTGGTAGGCCCGCCCTTGTTTCCCACTTTGGATAAATTTTGGGTCTCCTGTCTCAATAGTTGTTTGAACTCTGACAGAAAACTTGTGGCGCAAGCCAATTACGTGGACCACATGTGTGGGTCTGGAAACGGTTTTGGCCCTTGGTCCAAGCACTATTTGCATTCAGACAAATTGCCTAAGGCGCGAGCTAGACACACGATCCACATGCGTTGGTCTGGTGGGACTTTTTGGAAGTATTTCCTGGTTTTCTAGTAAAAAAGTATTTTGAATGTAGTGGCTTCTCGATTTGGTGTGTTTTGCTCAGTTGAGATGGGATCGTGGGCCATCAGAGGTGGTCTTGTGGGACTCTTGATGTGCGATTTTGTTGAGGTTTTGAAAGAGTTTTCCAAATATATAAAATGGTTTCCAAATAGATGGTTGGCTCGTTTTAGAAAATGATTTTTCTTGGTTTTTTGTGTGTGGATCGAGACACCGTGGGACCGTATCGTCGGGATCAGGGAATGTGACGAAATTCTTGGGTGGTCGGGCGAGTCTCCCAGGTTGAAGTTGGGGGCTAAGATATCTAAGGCTGAGGGTCGTTGGGTCTTGGAGGTATGAGACTCTTTGACTGTCATCACGAAACTAAGGTTGTGGTCCGCGGGTAGAGGTATCTTGTGGCATGACGGAGATGTATGATACTCCTGTTGTCGTTGTGAGCACTGAGGCTCGGGTGTTGTTGGATGTGGACGTTATGACACTCCCTGCTAAGCACCATGTGGAGGACGCCGTGAGGAGACATATCCTGTGGTTGCTAGTGCGGGTGGGACATGTGTTTCGTAGCTGGTAGTGTCTTGAGAGACAGGACTGCCTTCCTAGAGGGTTTGGCTTTGTGAGGATTCTTTAGGTGGGAGAATCGAGGGATGACACGGTGTGACCATGCCAGTGGAACCCTTGCACGGCTCTTCTCCTACCGAGTGTGTGGAAGCACACGAGGAGACCCGATATGGTCACGGCGAAGATGGTGAATCCGGAGAAAAAGGCTAGACTCGGAAACACCAAGGGAAGATAAGAAAGGATAAGGAAAGGAGTCGCCACCTAGTCTTTTAATGGAAAGACGAGGAAAACCAAACACACAAGAAAACCAAGAAGCAAACAAGATGCAAAAAACATGTGTGCTCCGTGCCTAATGGATATAATGCACAAATGAATGCGGGCCAGAGAAAGGGTAAAGATTTTGGTTACACATGGGGAAGGGGTTAGGCACTCCCATGCGCTAGAGAAAACTCGGTCTTTCTAGGTTTCCCTATTGTCAATTGTCTATGGATGTATGCTTGCTTATTCTATATGCTCATGCTAAATATGACTGAAAACATGCCAAATCAAAGTAAAGAAATGAAACAAAGGGAAAAGTTAATCTGAGGGTCAAATGTAAGCATTGAGAATGCCGCTTTACTATACGCCCTTGAGCGATGAGGAAAATCGTGAAAATCGAGATATTCTCGGAAAGCGTCTCTCAAATCAGAGGACATTAGGATAAATCTGAGAAAATCAAAAAGCAGAAAATAATCCTCATTTCGGGACAATGTTGGCTTTGACAAGTCTTTTAATGTATGCCCTCGGGCGATGGAAAGCCAAAACAAATCTAAAGGCGAAAACCGGGGAAAAATCCAAGAAGCGGCGAGAAAACCAAGCTCGCAACAAGCTAGAAAAGTGTGCGCAAAGCAAGGAAGGAAAGGTAAGAAAACTTGTGCGGAAAGATGTGAAAAGATATGCAAAATGCAAGTGTGAGTGTAAATATGAAAATTCTAGGGGCTTTTGTGCAAAAAATCCAAATTCTGATTAAAACTGAAATTCTGAAGCCCAAATCATCAAAAATACATAGGAAAACACATTCTATGCAATTATGAAGAAATCTGGGGTCAAATGTGCAAATATGTGCAATCCTAGTCAAAATGAAGTTTCCTAGGGGTTAAAATGCAATTTTACCACTAAAACATGCATTTAAAACAATTCAGTGGAAATTCAGGGTAATAATGCAAGAAAAATGATTCCGAAAGGTTCTAGAAAGTTTCAGGGGCAAAACAGGCATTCAGAGTAAATATAGTGAAGTACAAGGGCTAAAATGCAAATTGCCCAACACAACAAAGTATCCAGAAAAGTTTCTCAAGAAACCAGGGGCAAAAAGGTAATTCACAGAGAAATAAAGCACTCAGAAGAATTTTAGTAAAGACTAAGGGTTAAAATGCAATTTACCCAAAGATAACATGCTTTAGAGAAGTTTTCAATAAAATCTAGGGGTTTTAATGCAAATAAACCAAATAAATGTACATTCTGGATGATTTCAAAAGATTATAAGGGCTAAAGTGCAATTTTCACAGAAAAAGGTGCATGTAGAAAACTTTCAGTAAAGCTTAGGGTATTTTATGCAAAAATGTTGAATTAATTGCATTAAAAGAAAACTTGAGGGCTTTTGCTAAAGTTTAATGCCTGGAAAACATTATTTTAAATGTTTAGGAGGGAAAATGTAATATTTTTAGTGAAAACTTTATTCGAATGATTTATGAAAAATGAATAGATGACCTATTTGTAATAAAATGACCTATGTGTAATACAAAAAGATCTAAATGAAAGAAAAAACAATGTTTCTGTATTTTATTCAAATAAAACGTTTTAAATTGTTTTTTAAATGAAAAAAGAAACGACAATCGCCGGCGACGGTGCTCCACCGTCGACGACCGTCAAGGAGGGCAAACAAGGCCTTCCCGTGATCAGACCTCACGAGAAGCAAGAAGGGAGAGAGAGAAGAGGATCCAACAGAGTGGATCAAGAATCTGTAGATGGGAACGGTCCTCCCACCTCCTCTGTCGTTGCGGAGCTCCGACGACGGCGCTGGGGAAGAAGGGGGTTGTCGGGACTGCGACGTGGCGATCTGGCAGTCGTGTTGGCATCGGGGAGTGTCCACGCTTCTTCTGGAGTGGAATGGAGGCTGATGGAGCAAGGAGGGGGATCGCCTGTCGCCGCTGTGGCCTCCTCCAATGAGCAACGTGGCTACGGTGATCCAGAGCTTGAGGCGCGGTCCTGAAAGCTCCAAAGGCCTCGTGGGACACGGTGGAGTGTGGCTGGACCATCATCGGGGGGGGCGGGCACACGTGCTTGTCCTCTGGAGTGGTCGTCTTCTTCGACGACGGCGCCTCTAGCTCTTCTCCGGCGATCTCGTATGGCGTTGTCTGGAGGTGTCGGAGTGGCGATCCAAGGAGCGGGAAAGCACTGGAGAGACTAGAGGAAAAGGAGAGGAGGCTCGGGGGCCAGGGTCGTGCCCTTGATTGGTCACCCCACCTACGTCGCCTAGAAATGGTGACGGTGAGCCCCAGGGACCAATTCCGACCAGAGGAAGGCTTTGGATGGCTCGGAATTGTCCAGAAAGAAGGAGGAGGTCCTAGGCAACCATGCTCAGAGCTAGATGGGATCAGAGAGGGGCGTACCTGGCTTGACGGTGCTGTGCAACTCGCCAAAGCGCTTGGAATCTCCTTCTCTCCTCTCTGCGAGCTTCCCTTTCTCTTTGGAATTCTCTGGCACTCTCAGCTCTCTTCTCTCTCGTGCCAAAAGTCTTTTTCTGGATCCTCAAAAGTCTTTCAAAAACCTACATCTACCCCTCCTTTTATAGGTGGAGAAACCCGACGACCCAACCCAACAGAACACTAACCGTGCTAACAGATTGTCTAACTAACTACCTAACCCACTAACTAAACTCGTAACAACCTAACAAACTAACAGGAACCCAAACCGTTACCTCCCTGCTGCCCCCTTGATCACCGACAGAGATCAACGACGGTGCTGGCTCACGGCGGCTCATCCTGTGGCTCTGGCTGCTCTGGTTCGTGCTGGATCAGTGGGGCTTGAGCTGAGGAAATGGCCCAGTGGTTGGTGAGATCAGTGAGGAGAAATGGGTTCATTGGCTGATGAGAAGAAGAATGGTGAGATGAGAGGGATGGGTTGAGGAATTGTTGGTAAAACAGTGAGTGTAAAAAATTAGAAATAGAGAGGCGAAGGTGGGGTGTTGGGTTGGAAGAGAAAGAGAAGAAAATGGGCTGAGTTGTTTGTTGTGGGCTTCCATGGGCTTAATGAGTCTATGTGGACTTTGGGGCTAAGATGGGCTTGATTGGACTTAATGGGCCTATGTGGGCTTAATGAGCTTCAATGGGCCTATGTGGGCTTTAATGGGCCCAAATGAACTAAATGGGCCTACAATGGGTTGAATGGGCCTAAATAGGTCTTGTAGGCCAAAGTGGGCTCAATTAGGATTTAATGGGCCTATGTGGGCCTTGTGGGCTAAAGTGGGCTCAATGGATTCAATTAAGGCTAGAGCTTCAGCCACCACATCTCCATCATGCAAAATTGGGAAATTGAGGTGTCTACACACGGCTCCTGCATAGGGTGACACGTCGTGGTAGTGTAGTGCACCTCGATGACTACTTGAGGCCAGAGTTGGTTGCCTGGCACCCGACTTCTCGATTCATTGTATGTGGTTTTGACCATTAAGGACCCTATTTGTGGTTTGGGGTTGGTTAACCCTTGTTGGCCGGTGTGGGCCACGTTTGCTGTGATTTTCAGCATTGTAGGCTTGATTTGTGGGATTTTAGAGAAAATCATTGCGTAATGAATTTAAAGGAAAAATTAATTATAGTTTTGTTTTCCATCGTTTTCATGGGGTGCGTGCTCGGTGACTTTTGTCACTCACGCATTTGTCATGGTTTTGGGTTGCAGGTGCAGGCGAACAGATGAGTTTTAGCATAGTACACATAATTCGGAGTCTCGTATTCACACACACAGGTTCCTGGCAGATGATATTTCTATTTAGCTTTTAATTTCCTGTGATTTAAATTGTTTTAAATTATTATGGAAATTGAGGACTTTACAAATACTATTTTGGAGAGGTTTTGAGGTGGAGAGAGGAGCAAGTTTTGTAAGAAATAAAAGAGAGAATGAAATTTGGTAGCTAAATTTTTAAGATTTTAATCTTACCCATTGTCCAATTCTATGGCCAATTCGTGGCAAAAATATGTTTCCATTAAGATAAAAAATTTAGTTATAAATATTTCATAGTTAGTCACGACATATGATCGTGGCTATGTAATATCTTGTTTTATTATTTAAAACTTATGTATCCCTAACTATTCCTGTGGTTATTCCAAAGTTAAACATATTGATTAACTAAGGATTTATTATTTGTGATTAAAATTAGTGATTATAAAGTCTAATTATCCCTCCCACTTATTGCCATTGAAGTCCAAGTAGTGAAGCATGAAATTCTAGTTACAACAACCAAAAAAAACAAAAAAAATCTAGTTACAATAACCCATGGATGGAATACGGTACAGCTAGAAAGTGATTCTTTCATGGTAATCAACTCTCTAAATGAAAGGACAATTAGTTTAGAAGATGAAATTGATACACCCTTGCAGGACTACAGACTACTTGCACCAAGATTCACCTTTATCACCTTCTCTTTCATTTACTGTGAAGGAAACAAACCAATGTGCTCACTATATAGCCAGACAAGCTATCAGATCCCAATGTAATATTTACTTTGAGGATCCAAGTGGACCCTCCTTCTTGTACCTCGTGCTATGTAACTCATGAAGCTTCGAATACAATTTGATCGACCAGATTTTTGGTGGCTCTCTCAAAAAAAAAAAAAAAAAAAATCTTGCATTACACTTTTGGGGATGACATCTCTAGGCGCTAGACTCACGTAACACCTTCATCATATGGTAGGAATAGCTTCTTCAGAGAATTTTGTAAAAGACCAACGGAAACTGGGTTAGAGTTTACAGATACAAAAGCTCCCACTTGAATTAGCTAGGGACGAACAAGATCAACCAATATAAATAGGGATTGAAATCCGAACGAATTTCGAGCATGAAATCCAAGATTCTGAGTTAAATCTAGGACGAACGTAGCTATCCTCGGAAGCTCATCGTCAATCCGAAGGAGAGCATAAAACAGTAACGGCTGCTAATAACGACTAACAATTAAGTAGTTGTATGCATTTCCAGTATATCTAAATATTATCATCATACCTTATCCAAATATTCTTGTAGAGAAGGGGAACATCAAGTGATGCAAGTGTCGTCTTCATGTCTCGAGGAAACCCTCAGGAAACTCCCCGACCGCCCTTCTCCTGTTACCATGCATATAGTGAGAGGAGAGGAGAGAGAGAAACATGAAAAAGACGGTCAACCACCGCCTCCAACCGACCCATGTGGCGTATACCGCCTTCCATATACACGATCACATCAGACATGTCCGTCGAATCCAATAATAAATTGCACGCATTAATCACAACAGTAGAATTCAAGTTGAAGGAGCAGATGACTGTCCCCTGCATTTCCACTAACGTCCAATGAAATCTATGGTAGGATCTGCTTTCACTTTAGAACAGTTTTAGATTTGTTTCGAGTCTATAGTCTGTAGGCTCCCACCACCAGTCAATACACTCATGTTGGAACATATGTGGCACCCGCCAAAGGATAAGCAGGATGATATGTGAATGATCAGATGGTCCCATGCAGACAGATCTCATCCACGTCTTTCCGTCTCTCATCCCAGCCGTTGAATCTCGTTCGGTCGGTTGTCCCTGTAGATAATTCAGTGCCCGCATGCACAGCATTTGCGACGGTGGACATCAGGAAACGAACGCTTTTGACCTCCGCCATTAAATTCCCCACGGCTAGAACCAGGATAAATTAATTTGAATTCATCTGCTTGTTCCTTCTATAAATTAATGTGCTTCTCATGAGCTGGTAACATTTTCAAGCCATTGGCAACTCCAGATCTCTTTGTCTATTTTGTTGTTTCTTCTTTGTCGCTAGAAACAGCAGTGTTTGTATGGTGCACAGAGTGTGTGCTCTAACTGTGTGGGATACATAGATATAGATATATATCAATTTGAGGAGAGAAAGCAGAAGTTTTGATAGACATTATGGATGGTGTAGACATGGACTTGGTGAACATGATGATGTTGCAGTTGGAAGATGAATTATTCCTCCACCTCCCACCACCCGCCGTCGACATGGCTACTAATTCCGTACCGGCACCGGAGACCAAGGAGACGCAGTCAGTGCAATCGAGGCCATCGAAAAGGCAGAAGAAGGAGAGGACGTCAACGTCAAAAGAGCAGAGAAGCATAGCGGCGCGGCACCGGAGAGAGCGGATCAACGAGAGGATTCGAGTGTTGCAGAGAATGGTGCCCGGGGGGACGAAGATGGACACAGCCTCCGTGCTTGGCGAGGCGGTCCAGTACGTCAAGTTCCTCAAGGACCAGGTGCAGATGCTGGAGATGGCAGCCGCAGAGATGGCGGCGGCAGAGTTGGCGGCCGAGGGTAGTGCTCGTCGGAGCTCTTTAATGGCGGAGCCATGGTTGTACTCATCTCAACCACAAGCAGCTGATCTCTGGAGTGGAAGTGGGGAGGCCTTTTGCATGGCAGATGTGTACCAACAGAGTTATGATCAACAACAGCACATGAACACTCTCTAGAGCTAGTGTACACCGTCTATGGCATGTGTTTGGACGGATTTTATATGGAAGTGTGTTTGCCGTGTCTGTGAATCTTGCATGTGATTTATGTCATGTTGAATAGCTAGGATACTAAATTATGTTAGCATATATGTACATGTTTATCTTTTTGTGTCTACAGTTCATGTTGTAACGTGCATCGACCGTCGGTGGTTTTAAAACAGTGTTGGGTGTTAACAGAATTGGATTCCACAGAGCATGTTTAAGCAGAACTAAAAAAGAACATCATCAAGGTTGCCGTTGATATTTACCATATAATTTGAGTGGTTTATTCTATGGTTGCTTGGTTTTGAAACGGAAATGTTCTTTCATTCTGTCCAGGTTGGGGTTTTGTTTTATTTTAAGGAGCAGATTCGCTTAAGAGGTTCGAATTTCGGCCCGTTGCACCAAAAGCCCATTGGAGTATCTTATGGTCTAGATAGATCTTCTGCTCTTTTGGATACGTGGACTTTCTTTGATACATTTTATTATCACTGGTTGGAGAGGACTCCGAACAAAATTCTACTAGGACTCGGCAGAGAGATGTGAAATCCAATTTCCTAAGTTTACTGCACTACTGCAGTAGGTTTCGTATACTTGGACTTGAGGCTTAAGCTTTTCCCCTCTTCCAAAATACAGATTTGGTGCCGCCCAATGTGAAGATGATCAATAACAGGTATTATATATATGTAAAACATACTCAGGACCAGGATTAAGATCACATTATTTTATGCCAACTTCTAGTGCTAAATACCAAGAAATATAGGTAGCATCCCATGGGCGCTTACGGTACTACCACACATTATATGTGCTCTACTTGAACCTTCTATCCCAATTCGTCATATATACATCAGCATGGCAACATGGCGTGTTCCTCTCTATCGCACTCTATTGGAGAAATTACATATCGGGTGGAACTTCAAAATCAAACAGCATTGATCATTTCAGGTCTTCAACCATGAATCCCACTTCCAAACCTTTTCTTTTTCTTTTTTTTTGCTCTAGGGTAAAATATTGAGAGAAATGAGATCTTCAAGAACCCATTTCTTACCCACATATATTATTGATTACCGGAGAATTGTATTTCTACTGCGCACACTTGTCTCTACATCTGTTATTTGCAGGTGAATGAACAGACGTGTCTGTTTGCCGCAGAGAGTTTCTCTCTTTTTCCACATGCAGAGCAATGATAGCAGGGATGATGGGTACGTAGCTCTCATGTCTTTTCACTAAAAACCCATCAACATATCCCTCGATCTGAGTCACACAAAAGCAACAGCTCCTGCAGCCTTCACTTCTCCCTTTTTTTAGACCACTTCCACTCTAAAAAAGTTCGCTATTGCTGCGGCAGCTGCTTCTGCTCATCACAATTCTTTAATTCTGTGAGGGCCATATCGAGTGGTGGTAGTAGTAGTAGTAATTATGAAAAGAAGAGAAAGGAGGGAAGGAAGAAGGAAGAAGGAAGAAGAAGAAGGTGATGGGCATGTGAGAAGAGCAGCCTTTGTGCTCCCCACTCACAAGTCACACCCACCCTATTGAACCAGTACTCTCCTACATTTCTTCCATTCGCTTCTACGTTCCATCTATTTGTTTGTTGATTATTCCATGCAGAATTCCATGCTACCTCCCAAACACTTGTGGAAACTGGAAAAGCTAGACATTTACTTTCTGGTGTCATGCCATTCATGCATGTTTGCATGCATGCGATGCTAAAATCACCATGCATCTAGTGATTGTTAGCTAGTTATATATAGTTAGTGGAAGTCAAAATTTATTCATCAACAATCAGTACAAAAGCACCAAGTAAGCTAAACCATTATGCTAAAATGAAGGTAGAGACAGAGAGATTGTTGAGGATATAAATTTCCCTAGCTAAGATGATTTTGTGCTGATTGGGTTAGGCCGCGAATTACAAGATAGAGAGATGACTCGCTGTTGTTTCAGTGTGTCAGTTGGCACAAGCTTAATACTTTGTTTTCCTAATTGCTTGAGTTAATAACTATATCATACCGGGGAAGGTTTAGTGAGACAGCACCGGCTTAAGATAAATGCTCATGTTGGGAAACGAGGGCCTAACAAACACTAAGGCGAAGCAAACAAGAAAAACAGCAACCAAACAATCACAAGCAGACACAAGATATTTTTACGTGGAAACCCCCCTTGATGTGAGGAAAGGGAAAAAATCACGGGACTCTCTCGGTCCAGGCAACCGACACTCTGCTATCAAAGAGATACATACTGTTCTTCTCAAGTTCTCAAACTTGAGGTTAGCACAAGCCACAAATAATCTTCAATAGAGATAATAAGAAGAAAGGAATACAATCTAATGGAATAGATGGGAACCTCCCTCTCGAAACTGGAGCACTGTGCACAGGAAGTTCTTCACGTGCACACCTACGGGCACCTCTTCCTCTCCGTCGGTGGAACCACGTGCTGGATCGTGCGTCTCCTCTTTACCAGCGGCGGCACAGCAACAGCAGCAGTTGGATGGACGGACGCCCTTTTCGCGCAGCAGCAGCGGCAGTGGATGGACGCCGATCTCCCTCTTCCACGCAGCAGCAGTAGATCTCGGCAGCAGCAGCAGACTCTTCCCGCGCAGCAGGAGCAGCTCTCATGCGCAGCAGCAGCAGCTCTCCTCCCGCGCAGCAGCAGCAGCACTCACGCACAGCAGCAGCGGACTCTTCCAGGGAAAGAAGAAAACTCGGCTGCCGTCCACCTATTTTTCTCTCTCGTCGTGGCATATATATATGCCTTCTCCGATTTCTTCTCACAATATGCAATCCCTAATTTCTCGCAGAGTTTACTATTGAAATATTTCTTGCCAAACACAGATAAAACGCAGCCCTGATTTTTCGAAATTGAGATTTACTTTCCAATCTCGCCATGGAGGTGGAGGATGGCCCAATAGGTCGGTTGGGTAATTATAAATTATGTTCTTGAATTTTACAATTTGAGACATCCATGCTATTACAATTTAGGTTATAAACTTGAATTTTGATTTATTGATATTATATATTTCATTGTCAAATCCAATGTCATTGATATTTCTTTTGATGGTCAGATAATGATGGGAAAACATAAACCTTGAATTGCAATTTGAGGTCTTGCTAGCTAAGTAAAGCTTGAACTGGTGTATGAATGCCCCCGCTCCTCCTTTTTTTTCGTAACGAAGAACCTAAGAGACTCTACCAATTTTGATGAGACCTACTAGTAAACTCCGGACCCATCAATGTCATTAGTCACTGACCTAGCCAGGAGAATTTTGATGGAAACTAAATTCCCTTGAGCTTGAACACGAGACCCCTAGAACCTAAGGGATCTCCATAGGCAGGGCCCAAACCACTTAGCTATGGGTCTAAGCTCCTATCCATACTAATATCGACCCATGGTTATACAAGTCACACATTGGAGGGAATGTTGAGAAAAAGAATACACATCTCTTTAACGGAAATACTCTACTTCCAAGGAGTAGTTAATTTCAAAATAAAGACAACCTAGTAATGTTGGAGGTAGGAGAGTACATGCCCAAAAAACTGTCCTCCTTATTGCATCCTCTAATTGGTATGTTTTTCAAGACAACATGTTGTTGTTGGGAACAAAAATACGACTAATTATAATAAAAACAACAATAATATATGAAACAAGATTTATGCATAAATAAATTTTTTTTTGAGAGTATGAAGAAATCTTATTTGTGTATAACATAAAACTCACTTGAGAAGATCCTATCTACGTATTCCATTAGGGTGTTATCAAACACCGATGCTTAAAGTGTTATTCGACCTTCATAGTGTAGCAAGTTCCAACTAAACAAATTCCAAGCACCAGCAAAGAAGAGTCATGATGCATGCACTCGTAACGTTCACTTTTTTCTCGCCGATCTCTTATATCACCAGCGGCCTCCTCCCAAGGCTTCTTGTGAATGGTAGTAGTAGTGGGTGATCTCTCCTCACCCGCTGCTCTCCTTTCCGGTTGGATGCCTTGGGCGTCTATACCCTTTCTCCGCCGTCGCTCTTGTCGGTCGCTTCTTGCAGTTGAACGTTGCCGGTGGCCTCCTCCGCTAGCAGCTCTGCGCCTACTCGCTGGGACTCTCCTCTCCTACGCCTCCTACTGGTCTTTACTTCTTCTCTCCGTCAGAGCATAGTCTCGCTGACGGGTTCGGCCCTTTGCCTACTTGTAGACGGGATCGGCCTCTCGCCGACGTTGGTATTCTCTCGTCAAGGTAAATGACTAGAAGGTATAAACTTTAGCTAAAACACTTTCTTACCTCTTCCTCTGCATATTGATCTGGAATTTGTTGGCATTTTATGGCATTTGTTGGAATATGTTGAGCTTTACGGTGAAACTTTACTCTGATCAGCTGTTCTAGGGTTTGGGCAATTGTTTGCCTGAATCCGAACACTCTGATAGGGATATGGAGGATGATATTATAGTTTCTTATCTACAGGGAAATTTTCTTTGGTCCCTGATTATGCTTGTGAGTCTTTGGACTGTGGTTTGTCTCTGACGGATGCAATTTCTGTTCTGACGACTCCATCTCGGAGTTCGTCGGTCCACCGAAGAAGAGGCATTACATTATTCTGTGGAGGACATGCAAAACTCTCGAAACATGGATCACTAGATCTTTCTCCTCGACCCACTACTCAAATGCAGACCACTAAGCTTGATTAAAATTTTCTTAATCAGATCCTGTGGTCTGTTCGATCTAGTGATGTAATATTTTTTGATTCTTGTTATTTGTGGCCTACTCTCTGAAAGTGGTTATGTTTTTGTTGGATAAGGGTCTTTTGAAACCCTAAATTATTGTAATATCTGGAACATTATTTTTTGGATTCTTGGTGGTGGACACATAGCCAAGAAAATAAAAAAAATCATTATCGTTATCAAAAAACGAAAAGAAATAACAGAGCTAAATTTTGATCCTTTCGAAATACATGATTAGTTTCCTTCTCATTTTCTGAGAAGTCGTACAATCTCCTTTCTTTCATACTTCGAGAAGATGGAGATCTCTGTAGTCACCCACAAGAATACTCAATTACAAAAGTTTCTTTATCTCTCTCTAATGTGATAACTCATATATATTAAGAAGAGATTATCTCTCTTAATATTTTAGGTAAGGTAATGCTATTATCTTTCCTTTTAAATTCAAAAGGAATAAAATTTGTGATTAATATCTCATAAAGGTAATAACTATCTGTAGACACCCCGATTTTGAGGTAACCCAGAGATGAGTATCCGTATGTTGCTTTGGATGTGATCAGCCCTTGAACCAAGCCCCAAACCCATTAGCCAGAGCCCCAATCAAAGATTCTGTGAGCTGGTGTGGCGCACCAAGCAAGCGCACAGCCGTTTCCAGACCGCGACTGTTGACCTTCCATCTTCCGGCTGTTAGCTTTGCCAACGAATGTGCTCGAGAATATTCGAGCCTCTTCGTCTGCGA
>JAMKQA010018520.1:0-10362 GCA_024699735.1 Posidonia australis
TCTGGAGAACTCTGCAGGAGGCCTTTGGCACTGTGCTCAACTATAGTACTGCATTTTATCCTCAGTCGGATGGTCAGACAGAGAGGACTATCTAGACGCTGGAGGATATGCTCAAAGCATGTGCCTTAGACTTTCAAGGGAATTGAGAGGACCATTTGCCACTAATTGAGTTTGTCTACAATAATTGTTACCACTTGAGCATCGGAATGGCTCTGAATGAAGCTTTGTACGGTAGGCCCTACAGATCGCCGGTTTGCTGGAGCGAAGTGGGCGAGTGCCAGTTGATTGGTCCTGAGCTTGTGCAGCTGTATGCGGACAAGGTGGATTTGATCCGTTGCAGCCTGTTGGCTACACAGAGTCGGCAGAAGGGCTATGCCGACAGGAGGCAAAGACCGTTGGAGTTTCTAGTGGGAGACTACGTATTTCTGAAGGTGTCGCCAACCAAGGGTGTCATGAGGTTCGGGAAGCGTGGCAAGCTGAGTCCCTGCTATATTGGCCCGTACCAGATCACCCATGGGATCAATGAAGTTACTAATCAGTTGGATCTATCGCTAGAGATGTCGTCCGTGCACGACGTATTCCATGTCTCCATGCTAAGGAAGTGCTTGGCTGACGTTTCTCATGTGATCCCAGTTCGGTTAGAAGGGCTCCAGGAAGATTTGTCTTTTGTGGAGGATACCGTCGAGATTATTGACCGCAAGGGGCAGGTACTGCGGAACAAGGTGATTCCGCTATTTTTGGTGTGGTAGCGTGAGGAAGCCATCCTACCAGTACCCGTATCTTTTCGCCTAGTGATTTCGAGGGTGAAATCTTCTTTTAAGGGGGTTAGGATGTAACACCCGTAAAATTCATTTTTGTAATTATTTACATTTTATTAATTTTATCCCTGAACAGGTGTTACTGTTTCGAGGCCTGTTGTGTGGTCGTGTGCTTTTGGGCTTGGGCCTCGTGGGTCGGCTTCTATTTACGTGTCCCTGTGCATTGTGGAACTGTGCATGTAGGGCCCAAGTGTGGGGCCCGCGTTCAAGGGCCGTTGGTTGTGGGCAGTGGTTTGGTGGTTGGTGCAGGGAGCTGTTGGTGCGTGCCTTGGGTTGGTGGGTGGCAGAGGATTAGTTGGTGTGCACGTGTTGGAGGTCGGCAGGCAAATGCACGGCAACCTCCTCCCTCGATTATTTAACGCGTGCATAGGGTGAGCCTTCCCCTGACCACCGGAACCCCAGCCGAGCCCTCCTCCCTTCCTTTTCTTTTCCTCCTTTCCCCCTCCACTCCTTCTCCATTTTCTCCTTCTTCCTCTTCACTCCTCCTTTCGCTGCAGGTGGGTGTGGGAGACAGAGAGGGCCTGAGAGTGGGGGGACGGCTTGCAGTGGCTCGTGACGATGCGGGAAGATCCGGAGTGACATCCTAGAGGTCGTAGGGTGTCGGGGGACGTGCGGGGTTGCCAGAGTTCGCCAGAGTTGGAAGGAGATCGTCGGATGTCGTTTTTGGTACGTATCCCCATTTTAATGTGTAGAAATGCCTAGGATGCATGTAATCTAGGCTAAATTTATTGTTTTAGAATTTTTGGGACTTTATTGTGGATTTTATGGGTATTTATGGTGGTTGGTGCGATTTGGATCATTTTGACCCTTTTGCCTTTCCGATTTTATATCTTGATGCATGGTGAATGGATTTTGAATTTGTATGTTGGGTTTTGGAATAGACTTGAGGATCTACCACATATGTTTTATTCGTGTTTTTTGGTGGTGGTTTGGAGGGTTCGATCGGAGCTCCCACCCTAGGTGATTTTCTGAGTGCTCTATTATTTGCTGTCAGAATTCTGATAGAATACTGGGGACGCTGGCCTATTGCGCGGGCCACAGGCGTGGGTTCGACAGCGGTTCAGGCCCCAGGTCCAGGTTAGGTCGGTGTTCGGTCAAAAGTGGCAAGGGCGAGGGCCAGACGCGCGGGCCACTTGTGCGGGTCTGGCAGGGTATTTTGAGGTTTTTCCTGGATTCGTGGGGAATGTGTTTTAATGTAGATTTCCAAGGTTTTTCCAGATTAGTTTGTTTTGTTCCTGTTAGATGGGATTGTGGGCCGTCAGTGGTGGTCCCTTGGGACACTTGATGTGCCGTTTTACCGAGGTTTTGGAAGAATGTTCAAAGATATGAAAATGGTTTTGGAAAATGGATTTCAAATACATGGTTGACCTGTTTTGGAAAATGTTTTCCTGGTTTTCTGTGTGCGGGCTGAGACAGTGTGGGACCATGTCGTCGGGACCAGGGAATGTGACGACATTCTCGGGTGGTCAGGCATGACTCCCTGGTTGAGGTCGGGGACCGAGATACCGGAGGCTGAGGGGCGTCGGGTCCTATGGGTATGAGACTCATTGACTGTCGTCTCAAGGCTTTGATTGTGGTCCGTGGGATGAGGTGTCTTGTGGCATGACGGGGAGGTATGATACTCTTGCTGTCACTATGAGCACTGAGGCTCGGGTGTCGTCGGGTGTGGAGGTATGACACTCCCTCCTGAGCACCGTGTGTAGAGGACGCCATGAGGAGACGTACCCTGTGTTGGCTAGTGAGGGAGGAACACGTGCCCAATAGCTGGTAGCGTCCTGAGAGACAGGACAACCTTCCCAGGGAGGGGGTGGCTTTTGAGGGTTCTCCTGAGAGGGAGAATCGTGGGACGGTGAACGCTCATGCACAGGGTGGCCATCACCGTGGCAGTGCAGAACGCTATGTTTGCTCCTCAACGAACTGCGTGTAGCCAGAGTTAGGTTGCCTGGCGCTAGGCTTCCTGACTCACTGTGTGTGGTTTTGGCCAATGAGGGCCTTTGCTTGTGGCTTTGGGCTAGTAGAGCCCCGGTTGTGGTTTTGGTCGCTGTGGCCTGTTTGTAAGGTTTTGAGAAAAATGGTTTGCGAAATGAATTTAAAAACGAAAATTGATTATAGTTTTGTTTTCTACGGTTTTCTTGGGGTGCGTACTGGGTGACTTTTGTCACTCATGTGTTTTCCTTGTGGTTTTGGTTTGCATGTTGAGACATGTGATTGGTTTAGCGTAGTGTATATAGTCTGGAGTCTCCTAGTCGCACACACAGGTTCCTGGTAGTTAGATATTTACTGTTTGGCTTTAATTTTCTCGTAATTTAATTTGTTTTAAATTGTTGTGGAAAATGAGGGGCGTAACAGCCGTCTTCAAGCAGTTGTTGTTCTTCCATCTCAAATTCAGGGATATTTTCCTTGACTGATGTCACTACCTCGTATAATGTTGAAATAGATGGGCAGTAGGTGCTAACAATTCCTTACTTCATTGGTCCTGTGGCGTTTGCTATTAACTTTTGGACCATTTGTTTCTATGGGATCATTAAGCCAAACTTGAAGGTAGGGATGCAAACATATCAGATACGGTACAGATAAGGGTGTTATCATATCTATATCCATTTTCGAAATACAGATACAGATACGAATATCATATGGATAGAAAAATTACATGTTCATATCTTTAAAAAACAGATATAGATACAGAATGGAAAAAAGGGAATTGGATACAGATAAAATCAGATATAAAAACAGATATGACGATATACACATTACATAATTAATCAAATCATTAATGAGATTTTCATATAGTTATATATTTTAAGCTAGTTAGTATATATGAAATAAAAATAATATATATCAAAAAAAAAAAATTAAACATAATGATAGGTTAAACTTATTAAAGTTTCATATTTTACTATTAAAAAAAGATGAAGTTATGTATCCAAATTTTAATATTTCACCAATATAAATGTATAATTAATTAATGATTAATACAAAACTATCATATTTTACAACATATTTTGTTAATTAAAGTTAGTAAAATCTTATAAGTGACAAAGTAAAATCTTTGTAAAGTAGATAAATAATTTGACAAAATCAAAATGTAATTTGTGGACCTTAATCTATATCATTTGGATTAGATACATGTCAAAATCTACATCATTTAGAAACTTCTAATATTTATATCTATTCATGTACAAATTCAATAGTTTTAAAGCAAGAATCACTAGATGTCCAAGTTATAAGTTTTGAAATTAAAATGTAATCCATGGATCTTAATATATATCATCTAGGTTAGGTATACACCAAAATCTATATCATATAGAAACTCATAACATATAGATCTATTCATATCAAATTCAATAGTTCTTTATGAGATATAACAGGTACATGTTAAATTTAATACTTAGGAATCTCAAAATCACTTGATTTTTTATATACAATCATTTTAGATAGTTTTGATCATATCTAGCGATTTAGATTTTTAATCTAATGGTTAGATGTTAAGATATAAAAAGTTGTTAAAATATATATATATACAAATATCCGTATCCGTATCCATTGAAAATTCAAAAGACGTATCCGTATTCGCTCAAATTCAAAAAACATATCCGTATCTGGGTAGATACGGATATCCATATCCGCTCATGGGCAGATATAGATATCCATATCCGCTCATAAATGGAAAAGGATACAGATTTTTTACGAATATACAATATCCGTTTGCAACCCTACCTAGATGCCATGTCTCTCCACCAGTTAGCATAAGTGAACCAATTTTCATTGGGCTTCATCGTTTCCGTTGCCAAATCGAGAAAGGTCGGCTTTGGATCAATCTTTTGCTAATATTTGAGTAGGAAGTTCTTTGGAATTTGCTCAAAGTTGCTCAATTCTTTCTTTCTTAGTGACAAAAACCACTCCATGGGCTCCCCTTCAAGAGAATAGAAGAACAGGTGGATAAGGAGTCCCAAGTCATGGCAATAAGGCACGACCTCCATTTGGAACCTCACAAGGTGACTCTGACGATTCGTGGTTCCATTAAATTTGGGTATTTTCGATACTTTATCCCTTGAGGTAGTCGAACAAGAGGGAATTTGCTTATATCGAAGGAAGACGGAGCTTGAGTGTGTACTCCCAGCATATTGAGCATCTTCCTCATTTCCGCTAAGTTATTGAGCTCACCTTGAGCTTGAGAGGTTGGAGCTTGATTGACATGTAGCTGAAAAGGAATTTATTGATGAGCATTCCAATCTAGTTGACCAAAGAAAACTGGGTTGACTCTTTCTCTATACTCGACATGTGGTTGCTGTTATGGTTGCTCAACGAACAAAGGGTTGGCCTTTATTCATACTCTTCCAATTTGGTCGTTTCTCCATCCTTGGTGTTCGGTGTTCGACGGTGCATTTTTGAGTTATCCTTGTGAAACACTCGTAAATTTATTTTGTAATTATTTACAATTTAATGAATTTATTTCTAGACAGGTGTTACTATTCCTGAGGTAAGTTGTGTGAAATGGTGGTTTTGGGCCTCGTCGGTCGACTTTTAATTGTGTATTCCTATGCTTGTCCTCGAGTGATTGGCACTATGCATATGGCACTGTACCTATGGGCCCGTGTGTGGGCCCACGTGTGTCTGTGGGCTGGTAGGTGGGACTAGTTGTTGGTCATGCTTGGTGCTTGTGGGTAGACTCGTGCAGGGTGGCTGGTAAGCAAGAGGCACAGGTGTGCATGCGCCCAGCTACTTTGCTGCGTAACTTTACAAGCCGAATGCCCACTTAGTGCATGACCAACTCTTTCCCTCCTTCCTCTTCTTCCCCCTCACGCCTCCTCCTTCCCTCCCTCTCCCTCACGACCCTGACAATCTCCTCCATCTCTCTCCTTCCTCTCCCACTCCTGTCTCTCTCCCTACCCACTCACTCTCCTCTCTCTCGTCTCTCCCTCTCCCTCTCTCTCTCTTTCCCTCCTCCCCCATTCTCCTTCCCTGTTTCCTTCACCAGTGGCACCTGTGAGTGGAACAAAGGTCGGTGGTGGCTTAAGGTGGCACGTGGCGGGGCATGGGGTGGCACGTGGCGGGGCATGGGGTGGCACGTGGCGGTGCATGGAGTAGCTGAGGACGTGTGGGAGGCTCCTGTGGAGGTCGTGCTCATCGGTGGTCAGCCGAAGTTGGCGTGGATCATCGGAGTGCATTTTCAGGTACGCACCTCACCTCCTGTGTTGTAGAAAGCATGAAAATGGTAGAAAATGATAGGAATGCATGAAATCTAGTAAATTTACATTCTTAGAATTTATTGTGAATTTATGATGATTTATGGTGGCATTTATGACCATTAATGGCATCGTGTAGTTTTGGGTCATTTTCGACCCCTATGGCTTCTTGAATTTATTTCTCCTTTCATGATGAATGGATTTTAGTTGTGTTTGTGTGGATTTGGAGTAGACTCGTGGGTCTACAATATATCTTTTAGTTAGATTTTGTGGTGCTTTTTTTGAGGGTCTGTCCCTTGGTCCCATTTTGGGCGATCTTGCGGGTTGGTGCCTTAGACCGTTTTCTAGTTTCGTAGAAAACCACATATTGAACTATTTCAGTATGCCGTTTTTCTGTTAGATTAGGTCCTCTAGTTGAAATTCGGTTGGTTGAATCTCCTCTGTCTATCGTTTTTTACTATGAGTGTTGACTGTTGTGTCCCAGTTCAGTCGACCGAATTTATTCAGCCTACCAAACCAGGAACTTTCAGTCGACTAGTCTGATTTTTGGTCTACCGTTTTGGGTGTCTACACCTATTTCGGTCGACTGATTCTAGTAGGTCTTTCGATCCAAGAGATTTTGGTATACCGAGCCCAATTTGGTATGCTGAATCAGGGCCAGCTAGTTTATGAACTGTGATTTCCGTGGGTTTCCTGGATTGGTTTGTTTTGCCCATTTGAGGTGGGATCGTAGGCCATCAGTGGTGGTCATGTGGGACACCTGATGTGCCATTTTGTTGAGGTTTTTGAATGAGTTACCAAAGATATGAAATGATTTGAAAATGGTTTTCAAAGAAATGAGTTGGCCATTTTGGAAAGTGGATTTCCTGGTTTTCTGTGTGATAGCCGAGACACCGTGGGATCGTGTCGTCGGGACAAGGGAATGTGACGACATTCTCGGGTGGTTGGGTGCGTCTCCCTGATTTAGGTTGGGGGCCAAGATACCTGAGGCTAAGAGTTGTCGGGTCTTGGAGGTATGAGACTCCTTGACTATCGTCTTGAGGCTAGGGTTGTGGTCTATAGGTTGAGGTGCCTTGTGGCATGATGGGGAGGTATGATACTCCTACTGTCGCTATAAGCACAGAGGCTCAGGTGTTGTCTAGTGTAGAGGCATGACACTTCCTCTTGAGCACCATGTGGAGGACGCCGTGAGGAGACGTACCCTATAATGGCCATTGCGGGTGGGACATGTGCTCGTAGTTGGTAGCGTCCTGAGAGATAGGACTGCCTTCCTAGAGGAGTTGGCTTTGTGAGGGTTCTCTAGGTGGGAGGATCGTGGGACTGTGGTTGGCTCCTTCATAGGGTGGTACACCGTGGTAGTGCAGTCTGTGGCAAGAATTGGTTGCCTGATGCTGGGCTTCCTGACTCACTGTGTGTGGTTTTGACCATTAAGGCCTCATTTGTGATTTTGGGTTGGTAGAGCCTTGTTTATTGTTTTGGCCAGTGTGGGCCGTGTTGTGGCTTTCAGCTTGTTGGGCTTGGTTGGTCAGTTTTGGTGGTTTTGGAGAGAATGATTTGCGAAATGATTTTTAAGGAAAAATTAATATAGATTTGTTTTTTGCTATTTTTGTGGGGTGTGTGCTGGGTGACTTTTGTCACTTACGCTTGTTCTCGTGGTTTTGGCTTGCAGGTGTAGACATGCGAATGGTTTTTAGCATAGTACATATAGTCCAAAGTCTCATAACCGCACACACAGGTTCCTGGTATTTGATATTACTTTTTAGCTTTTAATTTCTTGTAGTTTATTTTGTTTTAAATTATTATAGAAATTGGGGGCATTACAGATCTGGTATCAGAGCACCAGGTCTACTAAGTTGCACTAGCCTAGGGTATCCAATCTAAAGACTCCATAAGTTTGGCATGCATGGTAGAGTCTGCACCTGGTTTCTTTATGATTTTCTTGTTGTTGTTTTATCTGTGATGCAAGTGTCTTGCCTCTCTCATTGTAGTATGCCTCCTCGTGGGTGTAAGGGCAAAGCCTCTATCGAGGAATCTGAGCCCCAAGAGGATGTGGTTGGATGGAAGACGGTTCGTGCTGAATTGCGGAGCTTGGCACACGAAATCTCCCATGACATTAGCAGGAGTAGTGTTAGTGAGCTGTCAGGTGACCCGTGGCTAAGCCAGTTCATGAATCTTCGTCTGCCATCGTTCAAGGGAAAGGTCAATGCTGAGGAGGGCGAGGCCTGGCTGGAGAAGGTGGTGAAGATGTTGGAGAGCATGGCGTGCCCTGAGGAGCATTGGGTGCGGCTAGGGACTTATCTGCTAAATGGTGAGGCAGATAAATGATGGAAGTCTATGAGGCGACTGAAGTTCCCGAACTCGATAACTGTCAGCATCCAGTGGAAGGATTTCAAGGTGGCCTTCTATAACAAGTATTTCCCCACTCATGTTAAGGAGCAAATTCGCCAAGATTTCCGAAGTTTGGAGCAGGACATGATGTTTGTGCTCGAGTATGAGACCGAGTTCGCCAGTTGGAACATTTCGCTCCTACCTATGAGTCTGAGGAGGAACGGGCATAGAGATTTCTAGACAGCTTGAACCCAGGACTGTAGGTGAAGGTGATGGACTGTCGGTGCCAGACTGTGGTGGACATGGTTGGGATGGCTTATTACTTCGAGGCAGAGCATCAGAAGTATCTGGAGAGCCATCCTAAAGGGAAGGGTAAGTCTTCTTCTACTTCTCGATTCTCTTTCTTCGATCCTCCAAGTGCCAGTAGTTTAGGTAGCTCTGAGAAGAAGCAAAAGGGGAGGTCTAGTGTTTTCTCTGTAGGCCGACGGAGTTTTGCTAGGGGTAGCAGAGCTGGCTTCAGTCAGACAAGTTCCAATGCTCCTGGTGGGAACTAGTGTTTCAATTGTGGTCAGGTGGGCCATATTGCTACATTTTGTCCTCATTCTCGGCAGACTTCAGCCTCGGTGGTGTGCTACAATTGCAAGAAGGCGGGACATGTCCAGAAATCCTGCCCAGATCCGCTTAAGAAGGTAGGAAGCGCACTACAACAGCCGACTAGGGGACGAGTGTTAACCAATGCAGCTCCAAGCACTAGGACTTTGGTAGATGTAGTTAAGGATAAGGATGACTAGTTGGTATTGTGACCCTCTGTGATTGTTGTAATGTCTTTGTAACCTGGACATTTGTCAGATTGTATGGATGTGGTGTTGTTGTTTTGCTTAGCCATCCGGTTCTTTTATTGTAGTTGGCGGGATGGCCAAAGTGTTGTTCGACTCAGAGAATTCGTTCTCCTTTGTCTCTGAGTCTTTTGTGGTAGAGTTGGGAGAGAGATCGGCTAGAATGGCCTTTCATCTCAGTGTAGTAACGTCGCTGGTGGAGCACAGTTTGGTATGGAGGTATCTACGATCTGTCGACTTGACGCTGAACGGTAGAGAGTTCGATGCCAGCTTGATTGTGATGAACATGCAGAAGTACGATGTGATACTTGGCATAGATTGGTTGGCGCAGCAATCCACTTTGATCGACTATGCTCAAAAGAGAGTTTATTTTGGGTCTCTTGAGGATGGGTCTTTCTTTGTGCAAGGTAGGTGTCAGGGTGAGCCTAAGCTTGTCATTTTGCTATGAAGGCTTATAAGTCCTTAGTCAGAGGTTGTGTGGGGTATTTAACTAGTATAGTTACCTCTACTTCTTCTGAGTTGGGTGTTCACAACATCTCTATGGTGTGTGAATATCCCGACGTTTCCTTAAAGATTTGCTAGGTATGCCACCTCACAGGAAAGTAGAGTTCTCGATCGATCTAATCCCCGATTTTGGTGCTATGTCAAAGCCTCCTTATCGCATGGCGTCAACGGAGTTGCGAGAGCTCATGACTCAGTTGTAGGAGTTGCTGGACAAGGTGTTTATCATGTCGAGTGTGTCTCTGTGGGGAGTGCCTGTCTTGTTCGTCTGTAAAAAGGATGGTTCACTCTGACTGTGTATAAACTATCGGATGCTGAACTAGATCACAGTGAAGAACAAGTATCCCTTGCCTCGCATTGGTGACTTATTCGACCAGTTGTAGTTTGCATCCGTGTTCTCGAAGATTGATTTGAGGTCAAGGAATCACCAGTTGAGGATACAAGACTCAGATATTTAGAAGACTACTTTCTAGACATTGTACAGGTATTACGAGTTTACGGTCAGGCCGATTATAGATCTGATGAATAGGAAGAACGACACCAAATTCTCTGATGTGGAGACTCACGTCTTGCATCTTAGGGCGGTGTAGACACCCCGATTTTGAGGTAACCCAGGAATGAGAGTCCTTATGTTGCTTTGGATGTGATCAGCCATTAAACCTAGCCCAAAGCCTATTAGCAAGCCAGAACCCA
>JAMKQA010018542.1:0-13340 GCA_024699735.1 Posidonia australis
AAGAAAACTAACTCAAATGTAAGACGTTGGTGGGTCTACGTCTTACATTAGATGTGCTACACTGTGTCTAAGATTCAGATTGTCAAAAATCAATATTCTAAATGTTGAACATGAGATTTATTACATCTAACGTAAGATGCAAGTATTTGACACCTAGAAATCTAGATAAAAGATTAGACCTAAACCATCGTTAAAAAAACTCGGTCATTATAGTGATCGTGAACTTCTACACCCCCATGGACTATGTTATCATATTGACGGTGGAATGACAAAATAACAAAAAGGTCAAAAAGACAAGAGCAACGTGTTAGAGAAAAATGGTGAAAGAGTCAAAAAGTCAAAGACCCACCGTCTGAAATGTCCAGAAAAGCACGTAGGTTCAATATTAACATGTGAAATGCTGTACGTATGCTTCACGTCTTCCAAAGAAATGACACAAATAATTCAACAATGTCAACCTTGGGAAAATATTGTTAATTAGCCATGGTTAGGCATGAGAAAGGAAGTTTGCCAACCCCACTAATCTAGAAATTGTTTGTTCTTAACATATATAATTATAAATAGAGTTGGAGTTTGCATACCCAATTCAGCTATCTGTTCCGTTCTTTCTTTCTTGCAGTCCTAATGGATCTATCCTTCTCCAGGAGGTTGTTGGCATGGGTGTTTTCGGTTGCCCTTCTTGTCCTTTGTCTTTCATTAAACAACCTTCTTGTTGCGGCTCGCCAGGATCCATACCCCTCCATAAGCTCGCCGATGGCTAATGCTGGCTATGGTGCAGGCTCTGGTGCAGGCCACGGTTCAGGTGGTGGTGGTTCAGGTCATGGTCCAAGACATCTTTAAAAGCTTCATCATTTGTCGTGTTCGTGTTGTTTTCGTTAGATCTCCATCAAGCGTGTTATGTTCATGTTATCAAGTAAAATCATCAATTCAAGCTAGATGGTGGTGATTTGATGATTATCTGCTTAACTTCTCATAGTACTTTGTTACTGTATTTTGACTTTAATTTAGATAATATTCGGATAATAAAATGGCATGTTTTACAGAAAATTAGCAAAATAATTATGTTGCAGTTTGTTGTTTGGTCTATTAAAATTTCCATTTTTTTTCTACATTTATTTGCTCGTACATGGCTTTAAAATAACCATTTGAAGATTTTTTTTTTAATATAATAGAACATAATTACAACCATAAATTAACGCATTTATAAAAAAAAAGAGTTTGGAAACCAAATGTAGTTAAGTTTATTAATGTGATATTGTACTTGCACTTTACTACGTTATCTTAGATGAAATCATCAATCCACAAAACAACGTGTGGAAATAGAAAAAAAAGACTAACTGCTGGATGTTGGTTTTTTGACCAAATGAAACATGCAACACATGGAATAATGAAAGTGAGGAATAAGTCAATTTGTTCAAAAACAAAGAGGAAAAATAAAAGCTGAATAATGAGGATGGGCAATATGTATCAATTGGATCTAAAAAAATATCAATCTTGCACAATAAACATAGATTTACAAGCATCACCTAAAGTACTGTATCTACATACAACGACAAATCGTTCTTTATTGTGTAGAGAAAAGTGTAGAGTAAAAGAGATACAATTGAAACAATATCAATAAAATATGAGTGCACAATGAAAACATCATTGTACGACAATCTAAAATCATATATATACTGATCATTCTCGATGAATAACAAAACAAAGGTATCAGAGAGAACGTTGGATATTAAATAATTCCACATAAATTTCTAAGGATACGTAGACATTTCGTGATCGAAAATCGCAAGTATTTTTCCTTCTACTCAAATCAAAGGAACACTCATGATTAAAAACTTACCAACTTTGATACATGCATATCATACATTGTATTCAACCATGTATTATCATGCATTGAGGGATACATATCTTTTAGCATCTCCCAATTCTCAAATTCCATAGGAGTTTTAGAACCATATATGCATTTTTCCATAGTCTTGTTTGAAGTTGACATTACATATGAGCTTTGATACATGGTTTACTACATTTTTTCCTATGTGCCATGTACAATATCGATGTGTTGTACCCTCAAAAATCACTGGAATTGTAGCACGCATAGCAACATCTTAATCTGTAATAATAGTCTTTGGCTTGTTACCATACATGTACCTCAAGAATGTTGTAAATAATCAGGTGAAAGTGTCTTATGTTTCATCAGCAAGTAGTGCACAACCAAACAATGTAGACTGTTTGTGATGATTAAGACCAGTGAATGATGCAAAGGGCATGTTAAAGTTATTTGTCTTGTAAGTTGTGTCAAAAACAACTACATCTCCGAATTTCATGTAGTTGTCTCGAGACCTTCCATCAGACCAGAAAACACTTCTTATTATGTGATCCTCATCTAATTTAAATTCAAAAAAGAATTACGGGTCTAAGGTACTTTTTGACTGAAAGTATCTAATTACAGCCATACATTTCTTCCTGATGTTATTTTGACGAGTCCTTCTTCTATGGCCACTAATTTGTTGGGGAGTGACACCTTCATGGCCACTTTCTGAGAGAACTCGTGCAACTCTAGATTGTCCAACACCACATACAGATGAAGTATCAGCTAATCCTTTAGCTACTAAAGACAACTTGTTATGAGATCGAAGCTTTGATACCTTACTAGGTGTGGTAAGAATATGATTGTACTCTTCAACAAATTTATCCACAATCCATAGTCCTTTATCTCTTTGGACAACATAGAGTCTAACTAGGCAACCCTCACGAATACATATCTGCCTATTAATTTCTTTCTCCCCAGTATCGTTTATCTTTTAAATCCTTTTCACTTTGTTTGAAACAAACAAAATTCCTTGCTATCATCTGTCCAGTGTTTTTTGAATTCCTAAACCAACTTCTCCAGATGGAAAATCCTTTTATCCTAGCATATGCATTATAGTACAGATATGCTTCATTCTCTGAACTAAATTCCATACCCATATAAGGCAGAATAGGTACTTCAGAAGTGCATTGTGGTGTATTTTGCTCCTCCAACTCTTCCTCGTATATATCAAATTCTCACAAACGTTATCATCTTTGTCAACATCTATAGAAATATTCTCATACTTGCTACCAAAGTCTTCATTGACATCTATAAAATCCTACATATATAAAAATCCCATAAAAAAATTTCAGAAACTCATGGTCAGTGCATAACAATGGAAATAATCCCACATTTTGTAATTGAACATGATCACAGAGAAATATTCCCATACAACAGACGATCATCAAGCTACTATTTCGAAACAGATCATATAAAAATTAGTCACGACGGTGCAAAATCATATCGATGGGGTAGGAGGAGAAGAGTAGCTTTCGTTAGCGACTCCTAGTCGACGAATGGGTAGCTTTCGTGCTGTACTAAACGAAGAGGTGAGATGTGGCCACTCCATTGTACGACCTCAACCTGGAACAACAAGGATGGACGAGGAGACAGGGGATGGCGGAGACGGAAGGTTGTGAAAGACTTTCGTTCCTGGATGGCGGAGACGGATGTGGAAGCAGAGGCAGAGACGGATGTTTCGCTGTAAGTAGGAGAAGTGTAGGTGATAGGGTTTTATCACTTAAATACCTCATAAGCCAACACCTGCAATTTCTCCTCTCTTTTTTTTTTTTTCTCTTTCCCTCCACCCAAAATGTCTACACTTTCCACAGAACCTTCTTCTTCCTCGTAACCTTCTTGCCTTTCTACCGCCACCGCCAAAATCTCTTCCACAAGCTTCTTCCTCAAAATCTTCTCTTTCTCCCTCCACCCCTAAAATCTCTTCCACTACTTGCGCCTCGCGTCGGCCTCTATCTTTCTCTCTCTCTTTCAGCGCCTCTGGATCTTGGTTTATGAGGTGTTTCCTAGCAAATCCCCCACCTTTCTCCCTCTCTCTCTCTCTCTCTCATTTGCTCTCAGCTAGAAACTCTATTGCTAGTGGCATCGACGAATCTAAAAGAAAATTTCTTTCTTTTGCAGCAGCAAGTGGTGTCGGCATATGAAAACACAGCGACGATCAACGGTGACGGCGGCGACGATCAACGGTGACGGCGAGTGGCAACCATCAATGGTGACGGCGAGTAGCGACTATCCGGTGTAGCTTGGGGAGATCACGGCCAAGGAGTTGAGGGAGTACGAGGGATTCGATCCAAAGAATCCCCTGCTTATGGCCATCAAGGGACGGATCTACGATGTCTCCCAAAGCAGGTAGAAAGATGATGGTGAATTCCCTTGCTTTTCCCCCTTTTGCTTGATTCAGAACTTTTGTGTTTGTTTTTTTTTTCTGACTTTTTCACTAAGCTTTTTCTTTGTTGTGACTTTTTGAAAATTGAAGTCTTTTTGCAAATTTTTATGGAATGAAGATGGTTCTTCTGTACTGTTGGTGTTTCCTCCATTCTTTATGACACGATTTGTTGCTTATCTCTTTGGACGAAGTATTTGTCGGCTGAGTTGGGTTTCCTCTGTGATGAAGTTGACATTAATAGTTTGTTTAGTCCTGTTACAACTTTGTGGTGTTTTATGAGTGATTTTGATAGTGTGATGATAATTTCAAGTTTGTAGGATTGTATAAATTGTTTAGATGATGCAATGGAGTTATTTGGCTAATGAATTTTCACTTTTATGTTCCATCAACATCATTCTATGGGTCCGGTTACTTGGAGGCAATTGTTGTTACAACTTTTGTAAAAATAATGTTTCATTGACATCATTTAATCCATGGTTACTTTATAATATTATTTTTAAGTTGTAACAACATGATTAAATTATCCATTGTAACCATGGATTTAATTATTTTTAAGTTTCATATACCTATTCTTGTAAAAAAGGGAAAATAATGTTTTAGTATACTATTGCTAAAAAAATAGTATGGAACCTTAACAGTGAGTTCTATTAAAAAGATATGGATCAAATGCCATTGTTTGTAATAAAAAAGGCCAAGCATTAACCATTTGGCTTCGGATGGTGATAGTCTCTTTTTCTATGGTTCCAACTCCACTTGATTCTCTGTTGGTGTCAAGACAAGTAAAATATTGCTAATCACACAATACACCTTTTTGATGTTAATGACCATGTTACATGAATTTCAGTTCTGTCTTGGCTGTTACTTCTGTATTTTAGGTCTACATTGTTGAAGGTGATGGAACACAAAGAGGGGCTTCTGTGAATTTTGAGGTAACAAGCCAAGATTGTGTGGGGAATTTCTACATCTATTTCATTTATCATGCGTCTGATTAATTTGAAATGGCAGTTTTTAGTAGAATCTCTAGAAGTGGTGTGGGATGCAGATTAGGTCATTTCTCTTGGAGATGCTTTTTCTACACAATATGATCTGTATGCTGCTGCTGTTCAGCACTTCAACTCTAGGTTTTGAATTATTCAACCCTTATAACCATAGGCTTTCTCAGCGCTAAAGAAAAACCTCATAGGCCTTCTTAAAAGCTGTTCACTATATACGTTCCTTGGGTTCTATGCTTGCTAATAGTATATTTAATTTTTTTGCTAATTAATTGACATTGTAACTAGAAGGAATTACTTATTCTCTTTACAACTTTATTCGTTTCATATGCTCAATTGATTTCTTTGTGATCTGTTCTATGATCTTATCTGTTTCAGTTTTTGAAGTGGTAAACCCTTCTCATTTTGTCAACTCTAAAATAAGCTGTCATATTTTACTATCTTGAAGAAATATGATATTTTAGTCGAAGGGAATTACTTGTGATTGAACTTTTTTTGGTTGATGTCTTATTGTGATTTTAGTTGAAAATCACTGTTGTTTATGATTATATTTTATTGTATATCTTTCTTTTTCCTTTTTATATAGTTCATGCAATGTTGCTGAGGTAGTTCTATGATTTGTATTGTTTTTTGTAGGCTTTTACTAGTGTTAATGATAATGATGATCATGATATCGAATCAAATCTTATAAGTTATGTACATGATAATGTTTGATCTAGATATTTCATTTAATCAATCTTAGACTTTTATTTATATTATGAGATGGTTTAAGTTTTAATATTATATTTTCGTTTGGAAGTAGTTTTGCAATTGATACCTTAATATGTATAAGGACATGATGTATTTAATTATGGAATTAATATATTTTACTTTTGGTGAATTTGAAGTTTGTTGTTAAATTAGTATATGATTTTTATTTCAAAAAAAAATTTGTTTATTTTATATATTATAATACAAGTAAAAAAGAGAAATAAACCATATTACATGCTAAAATTGTACCAAACATTAGCTACGGTGTTAATACATGTTAAAATAGACTATATTATACATGTTAAAGTGGTGGTTAATTTTTACCATAGCCTTAGCTATGATGTTAGCCACAAAATTTATGAAAAAGAAATAGATTTAATAGCCACGAAATAGTCATAGAATGATATCGTGGTTAAATTATGACAGATTTTCATGAGATAAGAATACCTTTATTGCCACATAATTGTGGCTAAATTAGCCTCAATTAGCCTGAGCAATGGTTAAAATTTAGATATGGGGTTTTTAACTAAGAGCTTTGTCATGGTTAAAAGTTGTGGCTGTATTTAATTAATCACGACATTTTTTGTGTTAGCCATAGCATTTGGTCATGGTTAAAATCCTATTTTCGTGTAGTTATTCTTCTAGTACACTTAGTTGTTCTTCTCTATTTTGCAGTTGTTCTTTGGGTTAATTTAATAGTTCTTAGGTATTGTCAGTTAGTTCTAGACTATGTAGTTATTTTTGTGCATTTTCAATTATTCTTCGGCGAGAGTTAGTTATTCTTTAATACTGATTACTTTTTGTTGTCCCAACACAAGTCATTTTGAGTTGAGTTATGCTTTCGGGCAACTTAGTTATTCTTTGCCTTATTGTAGTTATTCTTAGGTTATTCTATGACTAAATGAGTTGTTCTTGAACTGAAAGTAATTATTTTTGTTTTATTCTTTTAGTTGATGTTGTTATTCTTTATAACTATAGGTTGAAGATGAGTTGAAAAGGTTAGAGAATGAATTGCAACTACTTTGTTATTCGTCTAACTTCATAAAGAGGGTGGAAATGCTATGGAAGGCATTACCTTTTAGTGCCTATTTGGATGGACTAATTATAGTTTTGAAAATACATTTTTTCTTACTTTCTTTGCACATACAAAAATTATGAAAACTGTGGTTTGAAAAAGTGTTTGGTTGAAAATAAAGTTTTTCAAAAAAATGTAGTTTTTGGTAGTTGTTTGGATAAAAAATGTGATTTTTGGTAAAATGTAATATTACAAATAATATAGTTGTTTTTTTTTAATGTTGCTTCTATCCGTTGAATTTTCTCTATATATATGTTATACATATATTATAAACTCAATTATTTATATTCGTTTTCTTAACTACTCTTCTTATATATAATGCATATAAAAACTCAAACATGCATTCCTGAAACAAAAGCACGTAAATAGAAACAACAAATATGGATGGTTTCAACCTCAAATGTACAGATCTTACCTTATAAATGGTAGAAACAAATACAGTTCAATATAAAACAACAGTCCAATATGGATGCATACAGATCTTACTAACCCTAAATAGCATGCACCTAATATAAAAACAAAAATCCAATATGAATGTATATGCATATACAGTCCAATATAATCTCAAAGTTGAATATTCCTTGAATAATCTCAAAGTTCCCAAATAAGCCCTAGGATATGGAATGATATGCATCCACTACTTCATATCAAAATATGTGTTTCATCTACTTGTCTTGTGATACCCAAAAGCCGCACTAGATGATATTAAATCAGATTGCAAATAGAAGGTAGAAGTTCAAAAAACAAGAGCATACGAGCAATGCATAAGTAGAAGCATACATAATATAACAACAATGTGTTAAAGCATGCAAGAAGTTCATAGGCAACTCACAGGCATTGCAAAGCTCTAGCATGTGAATAAATTTCGCATAACTTGTCATAGTTGGACATCTTAGATATAAGGTCACTGGTTTTGCATTGTAATCTCACCAGCTCGTCTTGCATTCTATAATTAATTGCAGACTCACTGGCAATCCATTTTGTCAACAAAAGAGACCAGATTACAAACCTTGCAGCACTCAATCAAAATCTGTTCCAACCTATTCAGTTGATCCTACACAGAGATGTACTCAAAATGCATGCTCCCCAGATCAGAAGCTTAGTCCCAAGTGCTTAAGTGCGTATCCGTATATGGGTACTCTATACTTAAGGGCTGTCTCCTTTTCAAACCTTGAGAATTCTTCATACCATAGTGCCTTATTGGAGACAACTTATGGACACCCTCGGCTCCTATCATCTCCCTGTCGAGTTTGTATGTCTTCACAACTTATTATGGAGTTCAAATAATTACCTGGAAGTAGACCTGCAAGTTTATCTAGCTGGTGAAACTCTTTTCACTAAGTCAAATATTTCCACACTTGGGTTTATCCTTAGCAACCAAACCTTCAAGGCCCCAAAATCTTTTGGGACATTTTACTTAAGAGAAGCACCATATGGATTCCAAGGTAAGTACATATATAGTATTGACAATATATCAATTGATTTTTCTGTTTGATATTACAGTCACTGACATGTACCTTTCACCTTCAGAAGCAATGCTAGGTTCTAAGTCCAACAAATATCCTATTACTGTTGGAGCATCAGTCGGTGGATTCATCATTGTATTGCTAATGATTTGTTTAGCTGTTTATGTTTTTGAAAGAAATAAAAGAGCTAATGACCAGGCAGGGTAGAACCAACATTTAAGTACGTTGCAATCGTTTTTGTGATTTTTTAACATTCATTTTGGTTCATCTTTTTACTCTGTCATATTTGTGAAACTGGTACTTGATGGCAGCATCTTGGGACTCGACTATTTGCGGAGATAGCATTCCACACATAAAAGGTGCAAGATATTTCTCCTTTGATGAACTCAAGAGAAGCACAAATAACTTCTCAGTAGCAAATGATGTTGGTAGTGGAGGCTACGAAAAGGTGTTTTTCTTTGATCATGGTTTGCAGTGAATCAATGGAGGAATTTAATTGGGGAGGCAAATGAGAAGCGCAGCAAACTACAACCTCATATTCGTGGTTGGAAAAATTGGGAGTTTGGTAAATGACAATATGATATTCTAAAACTTAAACAGGTTATACAAAATATTCAAATAAACCCTACCATTGCTGCTACCATTCGCATGGAGCATGTGCAATTAATATGAAACAACAGTCATCCTCTGCATCCTCAAATGGGATGGATACATGGAACCATGAACATTTTCTACTTTAACTGAAAAAATGGAAATCCGCAAGTAGGATATCCTCTGCATTTGGGAAACTAAGAGATACCATGAACGAAATTCCCCAACCAACTGAAATAGGATTTATTGACCGTGAATAACTGCAAGTAAGGGTGAAAAAGTAAAGATGCTAATGATGATGACACATTACCGGATGGTTATGCTGTGAAACATTACTCCATGGGTAGGATGGAGAGTCTATGGGGCCATGATGTGGAGGTGTTCAGGCCAGAGAGATGGCTCGACAAGGCTGGTGTGTTTCAGTCAGAGAGTCCTTTTAAGAGAGACATACCATTTGTAGAATCTATGGAGAGGCGACAAACAGCAACGATGGTGGCCACACGATGGGGAAGAGATGAACGGAAAATGTGGTTTCGTAGAAAAAAAAAAGAGAGATTTAATCTCTTTTTCCAAAAACTTGTTTTAACACTAGAATTATTATTTCAAAATGATGTTTTTGCTACCATCCAAATAGTCTAAATTAAAGTAAAAAATTATATTTTCTAAAATTATATTTTTTTTATCAAAATCATAGTTTTTTAAGGCTATCTTGACCAAATCTATAAGATAGACAAGCATATTATTGTTGAGTTCATTTGACTTAGACCAAGAACGTCTTCTACATTAACGATGAGGAAATTAAAAAAACAAGGATGTATGTGCCGGCTCGGGACTACCATTTTAGGGGAGACTTTCGAGAGACTTATTTTTGAAGAAAATTTGCGGTATTATTCATACAAAGGAAGCGGAAGATGCAACCGAGTTGCTTATCCCTTTTTTTGTCTGCGACCGTTTCGTTTCCAAGTCCGAATTTCGACGCCTCCTTTGACTATGCTAATTGTATTGATCATGGGGGAATGATAAAATAACAAAAAAAAATGTAAAAAGGACAAGAGCAACGTGTTAGTCAAAATGGACGCAACAGTAAAAAGACAAAGACCCGGTGTCTGAAAAGTCCAAGAAAGCATGTAGGTTGAAAACTATTGAGGTGAAATGTCGTACGTACGCTTCACATTTTTCAAAGAGACAAAGACATGTACGGCTTTTGAATGTTCACACATAAATAATTCAACAATATCAACCATGGGAAAATATTGTTAATTAGTTATAGTGGGGTATGAGAAAGGAACGTTTACCAACCACATTAATCCATAAATTGTTTATCCCTAAGATATATAATTGTTATATATAGAGTTGGGTGTGCACACCTTGTCCAGCTGCCTGTTACCTTCTTTCTCTCCTGCAGTCCTTAACCAATGGGTCTCTCCATCCCTGAGAGGTTGCTGCCATGGTTGTTCTTGATTGTCTTTCTTGTCCTTTATCTATCGTCAAACGGCCTTCTTGTTGCTGCTCGTGGATCACCCATGATAAGTGCGCCGCAGGCTAATACTAATCCTTCTCCTGGTGATCCTCCCCCTTCGGGTCGTTAAAAGCTTCATCATCTGCCGTGTTCGTGTTGCTGTCTTTATATCTCCAATGGGACGTGCTTTGTACATGCCAGCAAATAAAAGCTTCGGTTCAAGCTAGATAGTGGCCAATTATCTGCTTAGCTTCTCATCGTGCTTTGTTACTGTATTTCGACTTTAATTTAGATAATATTTGGATAATGAAATGGCAAGTTTTATAAAAAAGTTAGCATAATAATGTTGCACTTTGTTGTTTTGTTGGTTAAAAATTCCTTTTTTTCTACATTTATTTGCTCATACAAGGCTTTGAAATATCCATTCAAAGATTTTTTTTTTAATATAATAGAGCATAATTACAACCATAAATTAAAAGTTTATAAAAATAAATAAAAAGAGTTTGGAAACCAAATGCAACTAAACTTATCAATGCAATGCTATATTTATACTTAGCAAAACAATGTGTACAAATAGATAAAGAAGACTAATTGATAGACTTCGGTTTCCTCACCAAAAGAAATACACAGTGTATGGAACAATGAAAGAGAGGAACAAGTCAAAAACACCCCAATACATGTATGATAAGGGATCAGTTGACATCAAAAGCGATTGATCGAGTGAATCATGCCACGACATTTGTGGTAAACAACACATGTATGATTAGAGATTGTTCGTTTAGCCTGATTCGAGGTCAAACAATGCAAAATACGTTAACACTAGGATTGAATGAACACCAAGTATGATCACAAATAATTTTCATATGTATTTGAATACAATGTCAAAAAAGTACATGTATTCATGTGACAAACACATAAATTTGTATTATTGAATATAATATCGAATAATACATTATACGATGTTACATATAGAGACAATAGGAAGTGCATGAAATATGTATTGTGCATATGAAGTTGTATTATTGAATATACTATCGAGTAATATGTGATATGATATTACATATAGTAGTAATATAGAATAGATAAATCATCTATCGGACATATAGATTTGTATTATTTAATATAGTGTCAATAATATGATCCTCTTAATCCTGATGGTGGACCAGCAGAGTGACTGTTTGGATTAGATTAATTTTTGATTAATTTGTTTTTTTGGTTTGTATATTTTTGGACCTTTCTGGTTTGGTTTTTTTGGAGACTCAATTAATACTTTTTGGAGCTTGTACTATTTTGGACATCTTTAGCACTTGGTGGTGGTCTTATAACCAAGTGTATTTAATATAATTAATATTATTGTTTGCAAAAAATAAAAAATAAAAAATTGTCAATTAATACATAGTGTGATATAGCATATAGTGGCAATAAGAAATATATGTGATTTTAACATTTTAACATCGTGTTACTGGCAATCTGTCATATACATGAAATTTGGATGCATGCATTGTTCTATGGCGGAGTGATTTTGGAAAAGGGTAGAGGAAACCTTACAATATCAAGAGGTGTTCTCCTCGTAATTTTTTCTTTAAACAAGTGTGGTTGCAAGTGCACAATTGAGCACGGTGTCAAGGTCTTTGTCTCGACCTTGCGTCTGTCTTCTCTGTTGACGTTGAGGTCTTTATGTTGGTCTCTCAATCTTTGCGTCTCTCTATCAGTAACGACTGATACCTTAGGTGGCATTTTAACCAACTAATTAGTCTGGATTTTAGGATCACTCGCGTACTGGTACTGTGGGTTGGGTGCGTGTGAATTTCCAAGATTCCTAACTAAGAACTTAAGTTGCATTCTGTGGATTTGGTGTTGTGATCAAGCTTCGACGTCATGTTGTAGTGTCCTGAGTTTGAGATATTGTGTGAGGACGAGGAAAGGAATTAGTGTTTAATACTACTATGTTGCCTTAACCTCAAAACAATGCATGTGATTGATTTTATGAAATGGGTGCTTGTGATATTTTCCAAATCTTTTGTGACTTTTGTGCAAAATATATGTGAAAAATTCAAAAGAAAATGTCAGGCCACCTATAAGGAGAGGGGTATGGCATGCATGAGGACTCTCAACCCTTCTCCTTCTCTTTCTTCCCCTTCTTCTCCTCCTTTCTTTATTTCTTCTACTTCCTCGTCTTCTTCTTCTTTAGCAAGAGAGAGAGAGAGAGGAAACTGAGAGAGGGAGACAATGAGGGTGTGTGAGAGGGTCGGAGGTGAAGGTGGCTGCCAGTCTTGTCCCTATGCTAAGGAGGAGTGAGCTTCAATCTGTATCTTGGTGACAAGGTATGATTGAGGTGATCCAGAACAAGCCAAGATGGAGGGGAGGATGCCACTGTGCGTGGAGGCGGTCGTCGATGGTCGGAGTGGCCTGTCGACGTTGGACAGGTACACATCCCCTGTAGAATCTTCTCTTTTTGTTTAATTCAATTCTTAAGGGTGTGTTAGTGTGACCATGCCGGTGGAACCCCTGGGCGCGGTTCACCAATCCTTACTCCGGTGTGCGGAAACACACTGAGAGGTCCGATACAGTCACGGCGAAAATGGTGAATCCGGAGGAAGAGACAAGACTTGGAAACACCAAAGGGAAAAACAAAAGGATAAGGAAAGGAGTTGCCACCTAGTCTTTTAATGGAAAGACGAGGAAAACCAAGAAAACACCAAAAAAGGCAGAAAGCAAACAAGATGCAAAGATGCATGTGTGATCCGTGCCTAA
>JAMKQA010018570.1:0-10777 GCA_024699735.1 Posidonia australis
CGAAGGAGGAAGTTTCGCCAAGACTGTGCCGGTGTGGGGGGAGAGTCGCTGGTGTGTGGGAAGGCTCGTCGGAGAGGCACGCGATCCCTCCTTTCCCCTTGTCTTGCATTACATGGAAAATGAGTTAATCACATGAAATGATGAAAAATGCATGTAAAATCGTATAAAAGATAGTAGGAACGATGGAAATGTGGTAAATGATAAGAATGTGTAGAGATCATGCTAGGTTGTATGAATTTCGTGGGTTTTTGGTAGGAAATGAAATAAGTGTTTTAAGGTTTAACTTCGAGCGTGTTCTCTTTGAGAATTTATATCTCGATATATGATTAATGGATTGATGAATGGTTTAAGGGGTTTTGAAGTAGACTCAAGGGTCTACACCTCATGAATTACTTGCATTTTATGATGTGTGTTTTGGGGGTCCACCGGAGGCTCCCAGTTCTGACGAATTCAAGGATTGAAACAGGGGAGGTGCCCTGGTTTCGGGCATTTCGGCATGCCGAACTGGATTCGGCATACCGAATCTCTATCAGATTAAGCCAAGATACTTGGTTTCAGTAGGCCGAAATCATCCGGTCGATCGAATCAGGGATTTTCGGTATACCGAAAATGTTCGGTGTACCGAACTAGGATTTTTCGGTATACCGAACTTGAAATTCGGTCTGCCAATTTTACCCTAGCCTTAATATACATAAATGTAAATATAAATATAAATGAATGATAAATGGTTTTAAGAGTATGTAAAGCATGTGTTAGTGATGTTTTTCTCATGTAGATGACATGGAGGAATATAGAACCCAAATCTGTGGATTTGGGCTTGATTTTGGGTTTTAGACCCTATAAATGAATAAAATGGTTTGTTGTGTGTGGTTTTGGGCATGAGACCCAATTGTGATTTTAAAACATAGTGTTTTTCAAGAATTGAGTTGGGACCCAGTAGAGGGTCAAGTATTGCATGGGAACAGATTCCTGTAATGAAAAAGAATGGAATGGAAATGGTTTTGAAAAGAAAAGCTTAAAGAGTTTTGAAAATGAAACACTAATAATGTGTTAAGGAACCATAGGGGTTGGTGTCGACAACGTGGTAGGAGTATGAGGCTCCAATGAAACCAGTTGCCAGACACGACTGTGGTTGGCGAGCTTGAGACGGTGTAGGCTAAGCCTAGGTCGTTGAACCTAGTTGTTCTGGTCACCGAGCTCGTGATGGTGTAAGCTGAACCATGGTTATTGTACCTAGTTGTTCGGGTCACCGATGGTGTAAGTTGAGCCTGGGTCATTGTACCTAGTTGTTCGGGTCATTGATGGGGCGTCAGACAAAGACGTATCCCCGTGCATATATGAAAGAAATTGAGGCCGATTGGCCAGAGCGGTGGCATCCCGTACAGGGAATTTCACCATGGCAATGCAGGGAGATAGGAGAAATGATGTCCTCACCTACTACTTGTGTGCCTGGTTATCCCTGATCAAGGTAACATCAGTAAAGAAAAATGGAAATGAATAAGAAAAGAATGTAATTTTGAGAAATAAAGAGAAATGTGGATTGTCTGGGATTGGACTTATGAATGGTCCTAAAATCCTAGAATAAAATATGAATTGTGTTTTAACCAGTTACCGACCAATATGTATGACTTTCGTTTTGAGCGGAGAGGCATTGTGTTTTAAGCTGGATATGGTCAGAAAATATGAGCTTTGAAAATGATTTTGGTTTTGGGAAGAAAACCCAAGTATTGGAAAATGGCATGTTTTGGAAAATGAATTCCAAATGTTTTTAAAAAAAGGAAAAGAAAGATGGGTTTCGAAAACAGGTTGGATTTGGGATTAAATTCCCAAGTGATTTCACACAAAGAGAAAAAGCGAATGATGTTAAAAAAAAAAAGCAAAAGTGGATTTTCAAAAGAAACCAAGCTTTGAAATAAAAACTGAGTTTAATAGTTTTACAGAGATTTTGTGGTTTGTGTGTTTAAGGCGCGTACTAGGCGACTTAGATATCACTCACGCGTGCTTGTTTGGTTTTCAGGTGTTGTTTGGGTGCAGTCGAGTTCTGGTGCCGGAATCAGAGCCTCTAACAACACATTGTTTCCTGAAGGTGAACCTTAGTTACAGTTATGTAATTTTACTGTGATTAGTGCAATTTTGCTTATGGTACTATGATTTAGGTAATGTGTCCGGATTCGAGGCGTCACAAAAACCAAAACCCAAAAATGAAGGGATTAGAAGTAAAGAATTTGGAGGGATTAGAAGTAGAGAAATTTTGTTTTTGTTGGCTCAGCTGGTGTAGCGTGGAGACTAGAAAGTAGCAGATATGGCGTAATCCAAAACCAAATAGCCAAATCCTCACTTGAAAAGATTAAGTTGGGAGAAAGTGATAGAGAATATGAGTTGTAGTGGAGAAGTGAAGATTGAATTGTGAAGAAAAATGAATGGAGTTGGGGTGTATTTATAGTTAAAAAATGGAAAGATTTTTTGTGAAGAAAAAATAAAAAAAAACCTAACATTCCAACAGAACGTTAGCCAACGTTGCATAGTAATGTTCCTAAGGAACGTTATAAATATATTCTTTTTTGGGCCCACAGGCCTAATCCTTCCTTTTTTAAAAAAATTTCCGGGTCGACCCTGCCCAATACGGTCCGGCTCAGCCCTTCTTTTTTTTATTTCCCAGCCGGCCTAGCCTGGTCTGGTCCGACCCAACCCAGTCCTCATTTGCCAACTAAAATGTACCTATTCTACGGGTCTATGCGAGCTTGGCACGTAGGCCAGGCACAGCCCATGGCCCACGGTGGGCCTGGCCTAGTCTAGTCCAGTACTGGGTTAGACCGACCCAAGTCATGGTGGATCCAGACTAAGTCGATCGGATGGTCTAAGACTGACCCGGTCCGATTTCCATGTTTAACTAAAACCCTTTTGTATAGTTTGCTAGACATTTAACCAATTCTTATTGACGTGTGCTATGCGAATGCGACATGCTCTATGGTTGGATTGTATGTATCACACTTTTCACATGGAGATCATGCTGTGTTCGTTTATAAATTTGTCTACATTAAAAAGAAACCCGCAAGTATTACATTTATGTAAAAAAAAATTGATGGACCATCAATATAACTAATGGGATCAATGAATCTACATGGTCATTAATACAATGATCTGCCAATGAAATCTCTATAAATACTACAGATTTGTGAGGCTTGATGCATACAAGTGAAGATGGGTTTCTGTTATACTTTGTCCTCTCTCTACCTTCTACTGTGTCTTCTTTTCATCTTCCAAACTACTTCAGTCTATGCAAGGTCCACGACAAAAACAGTGAGCAATCGAATAATTTCTCTCCATCTTCTAGCAACTATAATGTGCAGAGTATTTTGTGTATATATATATTGATCCCATTCAAAATTACTGACATATATGGTAATGATCTAATGTTTTCTACTGCAGCTTTACATTGTGTACATGGGAGAGAAACAACTTGATGATCCAGAAGTCGTTACAACATACCACAATGAGATCCTCGCGTCTATCCTAGGCAGGTGCGAGGATGATATGGACTTATCCAACTCAATTCAATTCCTGAAAACCTGTAAATTCTTACTTCTTGTGCTGATTCCAGTAAGGAGGAGGCCTTGGGTTCGATTGTGTATAGTTATAGGCATGGTTTCTCTGGTTTCTCAACCATGCTCACAGACTCCCAGGCCAACGAGATTGCATGTATTGAACAACAACCACTTACCTTTATTAATAAGAATTTTCATGTGGTAATTATTGGTTGGGCAATGGAATTAATTAACTCGTTGAGAGATGCATTTTTTTTTTGTAAATAAACTTTACTACAGGTATACCAGGGGTTGTTCATGTGAGTCTTAGTCGTGAAGTGAAGCTTCAGACGACAAGAAGCTGGGATTTTCTCGGTGTCCATTACAACCATCCGACGCCTCTCCTCAGTGAAAGCAAATGGGGACAAGATGTCATTATTGGGATCGTGGACTCAGGTGTCGTGTGGGTTTTTGGTTATCCTATGGAATATATCTTATTTTTATAGATATATCCTTAAGAAGATTTATTGTAACATTTGTGCCTGATTTTCCATTTATTGTAAAACCATGGAATTTTTTGTATTATTTGAATATGATTTGTTAATGGTTAATCAAGGTTGTGTTTGTTGGTTGTGGTCTCTCCTGGTGCAATCGTGTTTCTGATTTTTCCCTTGTGATATGACTTCTTTGGCTTTGTGGGTCAGTATGTGCATTTTGGGACCCATGTTTAGGGGTGAGACCCACTTGGACTTGGACCCAGTCAAAGGAGCCCAACCACATGCCCGTGACCCCTCCTTTCTTCTCCATGCTCGTGACCACGTTTTCCCTGCTCGTGAGCCGTAGCGGGAGGGCTGCTCGTCCCGTCTCTTCCTCGACAGGAAGGCTGGCAGAGGGGCCGATGAGATTCCTGGGGATGGCAGGCGAGAAGGTGGTGATAAAGGGAGGCGTTGAGCACGGTGGAGAAGAGGAGGAACTAGAGAGAGCGAGTGCGGAGGCTGGAGGTGAGCCGCGAGCAGGAGGAGATCGTGCGGGCGGGGGAGGCTGACATCGTGCATCGTCGGAGCTCGAGGGCATGAAGGGCTTGTCGAAGCCAGGTACGCGTTTCCATTCTTCTCCCTTTCCTCGGTTAAGGCATGTTGAGATTATGGGATAAATCATGAATAATGAGGTAGAAATCATGCAAAAAATATGGAAAATGTTGGAAATGAGATGAATAATGTGTTTGTGAAGATATCATGCTGATTCATGGTTGTTTCGTGGGATTTTTGTTAGTGATTTTGATGCATGCTACAGTGATCCAGTACGAGCTTTATGTCCTTATGAATTTCTATAGAATAGCATGCTTAATGGTTTTATGTTTGGATTGAAGGGTTTTGAAGTAGACTTGGAGGTCTAGACTCATGTTTTACTTGTAATTTTTGAGGTGGATTTGATGGGTACGCTCTGTACTCCCACTTTGGGGAGAAGAGACGATGGTGGCCGAGGAGGTTTTCTACAATCGCAAAAAATGGTATGCCAAACTGGGTTCGGTATGCCGAAATACTCCCAGGTGGGTTCCCTGGCCCACTGATTCGGATGACCAGGGGTAATTATGTTGACCGAATTAGGGGTTTTCGAACAACTTGATGATTTCGGTCAATCGTTCTAGCAAGGAATTGATAAACTAAAAAAGATTTGGAGTACCGAAAATTTCAGTCGACCGAATCAGGGATTTTCAGTCGATCAGGACCCTATTCGGTATGCTGAATCAGGACCTAGAACTATATTGAGAAATACCATGAAAATGTTAATAAACTTAGATAAATGCATGATAAATGTATGAGATGCATGGTAATGATTCATGAGATGTTGCATGTAAACATGTTGTTTAAATTTTGCTTTCCCTGAATTGTGAAACATGAAATATGTGGGATGCATGTGGACCCATGTGAGGGGTGAATGCATGATACAATGACCATAAGTGAATGCCAATGTAAATGATTGGTTTAAGAACCATAGATGAGAAATGTGACACATAATGTACCAGTAGACCCAGATTACCCTCATTGCCGGTGCTGATCGGGTCTGGGGTTAGAGTCCCCAGGTGCTCGGGTACCAGGGCATCGTGAGGACACACTCCGTACTTGTACCAGTAAAGCTACATTTTGAGGCTGCAGTTGTGGCAGTTGAACTCCTGTGCGGAGTGGTTCATCGCGGCACTGCAATGTGGTCAAGGTGGAGCTCGACAACTGCTTGTGGCCAGGTCGATCGCCTGTTGCCAGGGTGATGTGACTAGTTTTTGAGACATGGATTGAGATTTGTGTTGAACTTGTTCCTAGTCCTGATTTGTTGTGAATTGTGTTAATAGATAAAATGGTGCTTTGGGTTGGGAAACTAGATGTAAATGGTTTTCTTCTCCTAAGTTGTGCATAAAGATTTGTTAATGAGCATGAGATTATGAAAGAAAAAGGAAAGAAAGTTTTGAAACAGCATCCTCCACTGATTTTATCGAATTGCGTGTGTTGGCTTTTCGATGGTTGTGTTTTTCTCAAGGAATGCAATGCTTTTGTCGGTTTTTGTTGTTGTTCTTGGGGCGCATACTGGGTGACATTCCTGTCACTCATGCGTGGTTTCCTTTATGCCTTGTTTCAGGTGCTCAGGAGTAGGTGCAATCTAGTCAGGTGATTCATTTTCGAGCCACTTTCGCCACACACTTGTCTGGGTGTTTAGTTTTATTTATTTAATTCTACTATTTAGACTCTATTAGTTGCATTTGGGTAGTTCCTATACTATTGTGTAGCGCAGGGGCATTACAGAGTGGTATTAGAGCATAGGTTCACTAAGTGCACCAGCTTAGTGTGTCCGGCACTGTGGCTTTAGTTGGACTGCACGATCTACATGAGATCATAGCACCTGACTTGTATGTTTGCTTGTTTGCTTGTTTGTTTGTTTGCTTGTGGTGGCAGCATGATGCCGCCTAGAGGTCATGGCAGAGGCAGGACTCCCGTAGCAAGTTCTGGTGAGGAGCAGGACAGTGGTTGGGGTGGCCTTCGGTAGGAGCTGAGTCACATGATGTAGGGTTTTGCTCAGACCTTTGGTAGGAACAACTCAGATGAGACCAAGGCAAACCCCTAGCTTAAGAATTCTTGTCGATTGAGCCCGCCGACTTTTGATGGCGAGGGTAAGCCATAAGATTGTGAGGCCTGGCTGCTTGAGATTGAGAATGCCTTGGAGGGCATGGGGTGTCCATCCGATAAGTGGGATTGTTTGGCAACCTTTTAGTGTAAGGGAGACGCCGACCAATGGTGGAGAGCCACCCGTCATATGAAGTTCCCTAATGTTGACTTGCTGATGATCTCATGGGAGGATTTCCGAGAGGCGTTCTACTAGAAGTACTTTCCAGAATATGAAAGAGATCGACTGGACAGGGAATTTAGAAACCTGAAGCAAGATAGCATGATTGTAGCTGAATACGAGGCGGCTTTCACTAGATTGGAGCAGTTCTCACAGACATTTGATACCGAGAAGCGCAGAGACAAGAGGTTTGTGGAATGACTGACTCCAACACTCAGATTGAGGGTCTTAGGCTACGAGTACCCCACGTTGACCAAAGTAGTCGAATTGGTGGCCCGTTATAAGGAGGACTGCAGGTTGTTTCTGGAAGATCACCCCAAGGGCAAGGGGAAGGTGTTTGCTCCACGATCTTTCACTTCTGAAAGGCAAAGCTCAGGTAGTTCTGAGAGCTCTGGGAAGAAAAGGAAGGAGCTCGCCGAGTCTGTAGCTGGGAGAGGAGCTGGATACAGTTAGGCTAGTTTGAGCAGTGGCCCGGAAAAGAAGAAATCCTATTTTATCTGTGGGCATCCAGGGCATGTAGTAGCATAGTGTTACCATCGGCAACGGAATCCATAGAAGATGGTCTGCTACAACTGTGGAAAGTTTGGGCACATTCAGTGAAACTACCCTGATCCTGCAAAGCCAGCTAGGGACACGTCCCATCAGCCAACTAAGGGGCAAGTGTTCTCCATAACCGCTCTTGATGTGGGTCTATCAGGGGATGTGGTAGAGGGTAAGGAATAGAGACATGTTATGAATTGTAACCTTTCCCTTTAATGCACTACTGTATCTGGTACTCTCCCTATGTAGTGGTTGTTGTTGTTTCTGTTGTTGTATTGTACTATTGTTGATGGATATTATATGTGATATCTACGTTCCTTTCTTGTGGTTGATCGTATGGCTAGAGTCCTGTTTGACTCGGGGAGTTCTTTTTCTTTTATCTCTGAGTCCTTTGCTGCGGAGGTTGGGGATCGACCAACAAGATTGGCCTTCCATCTTGATGTAGTGATCCCACGGGAGAGCACAGCTTGGCATGGAAATACCTGCGGTCAGTCAATATGAAGTTGGGGGACCAAGATTTCAGAGCCAGTCTGATTGTGATAGATATGCAGGAATATGACATCATCTTGGGGATGGACTGGTTGGTGCAGCATTCAGCCATCATTTATTGTGCCAAGAGGAGAGTCCTGGTTGAGTGCCTAGGCTAGGGGTGGTGTGTGGTGCAAGGAACCTGGCCAGGAGAACTGAAGAAGATAATTTCTACAATGAAAGCCTACCGCCACTTATCTAGGGGATGTATGGGATACTTGGCAAGCGTGATAGTGTCTTCTTCTTCAATTCTGAGGGTGTAGGATATACCCATGGTTCAAGAGTATCTCAATGTTTTCCAGAGGACTTGCTTGGGATGCCGCCGCATCGGGAAGTTGAATTCCAGATCGACTTGATGCCAAAATCTAGCTCCATTTCTAAGGCCCCTTACTAGATGGCACCAGTAGAGTTGAAGGAGCTTAGGAATCAACTTCAGGAGTTGCTGGACAGAGGATTTATTAGGCCGAGTGTGTCACCTTAGGGTGCACCGGTACTGTTTGTGAAGAAGAAGGATGGTTCACTCTGCCTCTGTATTGATTATCGGATGTTGAACTAGATCACAGTCAAGAATAAATATCCTCTGCCTAGGATTGATGATTTGTTTAATCAGCTTCAGGGGGCTTCAGTCTTCTCGATGATTGACTTGAGATCGAGATATCACCAGCTACGGATCTGGGAAACTGACATGCATAAGACAGCTTTTCGTACCCAATATGGCCATTAAGAGTTTTTGGTTATGCCATTTGAGTTGACGAATGCACCAGTTGCTTTCATGGATTTGATGAATAGGGTGTTCAAACCCTACTTGGACCAACATGTTGTGGTATTTGTTGATGACGTGGTGGTATACTCCCTTGATGTGCAGACTCACCAGGCACATTTGAGAATGGTGTTAGAAACTTTGAGGCAACATCAACTGTATGCGAAGTTCTCTAAGTGTGAGTTTTAGCTGGAGGACGTCACATTCCTTGGCCACATCATTTTAGGCAAGGGAATTAAAGTGGACCCAACCATGGTTGAGGCAGTCAGTAGTTGGGTCAGACCCAAGACCGTGACAGAGATCAGAAGCTTTTTGGACTTCGCTGGTTATTATAGGAGGTTCATACAGGATTTCTCCAAGATTGCAGCACCTTTGACCAGATTGACACAAAAGGAGGTCCCTTTCATTTGGAACTGGCAATGCGAAGAGGGTTTAAATGAATTGAAGACTCGACTGGTCACATCTTAAGTTTTGACTCTACCCTCGAGGAGTGGAGGCTTTGCAGTATATTGTGATGCTTGTGGGACAGGATTAGGATGTTACCTATGTAGTATACTGATGCAGCATGGGAGGGTTGTGGCCTATGCCTCACGTCAACTGAAGAACCATGAAAGGAATTATCCCACTCATGATTTGGAGATGACTATAGTAGTGTTTGCACTGAAGATTTGGAGGCATTACCTATATGGCTAGCAGTTTGATGTATTCACAGACCATCGAAGCTTAAGGTATATCTTCACTTAGAAGGATTTGAATCTGAGGTAGAGGAGATGGGTAGAATACCTTAAGGACTATGGCTTTAGCCTATCCTACCACCCTGGGAAGGCTAATGTGGTCGCTGATGCCTTGAGTAGACGCACTCACTTGACGGCTAGTTTGATGATCAAGGAGTGGCATATGCTAGAGGATTTGGTTGGATGTAGACCGTTGAGGCAGTCTCAGGGACCTGCTAGAGCTTAGGTAGCAAACATGTCTGTTCGCCCAAGGTTACTGGAGACTATTGTAGCTGCTCAGCAACTAGACCCCTTTGTGCAGGAGATTTGGGCTAAATGGGAGGCGGGAGAGGCGCCTCATTTCTCTGTTGGTGCAGATGAAGGACTCAGGTATGATCTACGCCTGTCATGTGCCTCAAGTGGAGGATGTGAAATAGAGACTACTTGATGAAGCCCATTGGTCTAAGTATTTAATTCATCCCGGGAGCACCAAGATATACAAGGATTTGAAAAGAAATTTTTGATGGCTTGGAATGAAGAGAGAGACAGCTGAGCATGTGATGAAGTGTGCAACCTGCCAATTGGTCAAGATCGAGCACTAGAAGCCTGGGGGAATGTTGCAACCTCTAGATATTCCGGTTTGGAAATGGGAGCATGTATCAATGGATTTTGTGACAGGACTGCCTAAGACCAGGAGAAAGAATGACACCATCTGGGTGATCGTGGATCGTCTCACAAAGTCAGCACATTTCTTACCTATGAGAATGAATCTCCCATTAGCTTAGTTGGCAGAGTTGTATGTGGCTGAGATAGTTCGAGTACATGGGGTGCCAATGTCCATTGTGTCTGATAGGGACACCAGGTTCACATTTAGATTCTGGGGAGCATTGCAAGAGGCTCTCGGTACCATTCTACACTTTAGTACAACCTTCCATCCTCAGACAGACAGGCAGACTGAGAGGACTACTAGACATTAGAAGACATGTTGAGGGCTTGCACCTTGGATTGTAGAGGGAGTTGGGAAGATCATCTTCCATTGATCGAATTCGCCTACAACAACAGCTATCACTCCAGCATAGGTATGGCGCCGTATGAGGCATTGTATGGCAGACCTTGTAGAACACCTACCTGTTGGGATGAAGAAAGCGAGAGGCAGCTCGTGGGCCCAAAGATCGTGCAACAGTTTACAAAAGAAAGTGGACCTGATCAGGAAGAGATTGGCGGCTACACAGAGTAGGCAGAAGATGTAGGATACTAATGCTTCTCTAGAGGGGGGGGTGAATAGAGATTTTCAAGTTTTAATTAACTCTTTGAACTTTGTTATGCAATCTGATTAGTCTTAAGAGTTTAACACACAATCAATCAATCAGAAAGACACC
>JAMKQA010018586.1:0-11810 GCA_024699735.1 Posidonia australis
CCAGATGCACAGAAAACCACCCACAACCACACACAACCAAGAAACAACAGATTATCCATTAATAAACCATTAAGCACAAAATCACAAATAATACATGGTTTATTAAATACAAAGGATAATCGGACCCAGATGTTACACTAAAATTCATAAATAGTTCATAAGCAGTGGCAATCCAACCTATATAAGTGGAGATCCTATGAAGTAAGTTCAATGTAGTAATAACAAATTATTGGGTGAATTAGACGACACCTTAATAAAGATTTATACACATGCATCTGTGTGTTTGTTCCTTACAAATCTGAAAATATTATGATTGCAAGTTAGTAAAAGTTTATATTCTAAATACAAACAAGTCTTTTGACAAGATGTTAGCAGTACATCCTTGAAGATGTCTAACTATGTGATTAAGTGTATGAGGGTTATTCCTTGAAATCAATCATGAAACAGGATATAGACGTATGTGTCAACCCTAAAGATCAATACTATAGTCTATACTGTATTGTTGTCAATGGATACCTTCACATGCAATGTTCAAGGTTCAGATTTAAGATGTAAGTTCACTTAGTTCTTGTAGGGATAATATTGGTTAATTAAGGTAATGATTCAAGCTAGAAGGCACCATGATTGAAAGTATAATATGTGAGATTCAATTTGTAAAGCACTATCCACTTTGGACTTGTGAGGGATTGTTGGACTTAATGTTTGATTTAGGCATTTAAGTTGGGCCTTATTATTGGGCCTATGTAGACTAAATCAATTGGATTCATATAAGTCATGGATGGAAACCAAATATTGGATTAAGTCCATTTGGTAGTCCAAAGTCTCAAGACATACGTAAAACTAGGGGTGTACATGGGTCTAGGTTGACTCGAAAATCGAACCAACCCGAACCACGTGGGTTGGGTTGGGTTTTCTTAATCATGGATTGGGTATAGGTCAGAAAATCCCAAACCTGAACTTTATGTGTTGGGTATGGGTTTCAGGCTTGGGTTACCCAACCCGACCCGAATCCGAAGGTATATATATATATATAATAGTAATTATTTATATTTATAAATACATTATATATATATATATATATAATTTTTAATTTATAAAAGTATACAACATTAATCACAGTTTCTTTTTTCACTTCTCATGTTTGACACTTGTATATATTTCATAGACAATATTAGTAGAGTTATATTTGTTTGTTAAGCAACTATACTTTTATTAACTATTTTTAGATCAATAAACCATAAATTATCCTCTAATTTTTGCAGTCTTCTGGTCTTTTAGTTAAGTTAGCACCATTTTCTTGTACTATTGGAGAAAATTATTATTAATTGGTTAAGCAACACTAATGTATCACATGTCAATTTTTTTGACTTTTAATAATGGATGAGCTTATTATCATTTTTTTTTGTAATTAATAATAGATGAGTCTATATCTTTTTTTGTATAAAATTCAAGTGTTATAAAACCCGAGAACCGACCCAACCCAACCCGAAGTTTGTGGATTGAGTTGGGTTGGGTCTAAATTGGATATGGGTTGGGTATGAATTCAAAATTATCCAACCCGAACAATATGGATTGGGTTGTGAGTTCACTTCTAACTCGACCCAACCCGACCTATGTACATCCTTACGTAAAACCAAAACTTTTGAGGGAATATTTGTGCAAATGATTGATAGAACCACACATTCTTTTGTATGTTCATGTTTTTAGTCTCACATTGTCTGGAAAGATGTGTCTTAAGATCTATTACTATGGAGTTCTAGAACAATTGTTCACAAGAATTTGGGTATGGAATGAACGACCACACTGTACGCATGCACTCGTTGGGCTTAAGTTTAAGGCTTTGGGCTTTAGGGAATGTCTTAGGTCTCTGGTTTCTTTTTACACAAAATTACATTAACTAATAACTAATTAATTAAATGTTTATTTAATTAATTTGAATTTAAAGACATAATCAATGACAATTCCTCTTTCCTCTCTTTGTAACCATCCATGATATTTTCACGATAAATGGTGGAACGGGAGACGGGCTTTGGCGCAATGAATTAATTTTCGTAACCCTTGTATCCTCCTCCTCCTGTGCTCTATGCTTCTGACTTCTCTCAGGCGATTGGAGTATTATTCGATGTTGTGTACAAATCTGAGTACACTTTCATCCACTGTGATTGATTTATTCTAAAAGGAAAAGTGTGGCAACCCATCGTGCCTATGTGTGAGGTGTTATTTTCTCTAAGGCAAGTCCTGTCAATGGTGAATCAATCAAATAAAGAATTGACTTTTACTTGGTTTCGTTCCTTACAATTGCTTGTTCATATGGATTATTCTGGATATTTATTTGTAAACTTTGTCGATATATTAATCACATATACAATTATTACTTTTATGCATGTTTTATTCATAATATTTCCAACAGTTTATGTCAACTTCGAATTAGTATTATATAGATGATATCAAAAAGTTTACTTATATATGCTTCCTTGATAGGTAGAGATTACTATAGTTGAAGGAGAACTATCCCTTTTTCCTGCTTGGAAAACGTGTACTTGCAATATCTATAATGACGTTTGTTGTTGAAGAACACTATTAGTATAACCAGGGATTTTCCTGCTTGTTGATGTTGGTTTTTGTATTTCCATTAATCATGTAGTTCTTTGAATAGGAAGTTAGTCTCAAATAAAGATGATTTTGTTTTTGCTAACAGGGGATAACATATTTGGGTCAAGCACTACTGATGCTGCTGAGTCTCTTTTTGGGGCATTTGGTGTAGTTATGGAATCTAAAACCCCATGGGCAGCGATTCTAGGCAACCATGACCAAGAATCAACAATGAATCGTGAAGAATTAATGTCATTCATATCTCTAATGGATTATTCTGTATCCCAGGTTAACCCGTCTGAGATTCCCAGGCCACCAGTGGATATAAATGGGTTTGGAAATTATAACATCAAGATTCATGGTCCACCTGGTTCAGAAATGGCCAACACAAGTGTATTCAATCTGTATTTTCTTGACAGTGGAGATCGTGCAATGGTAAATGGATGTCGAACTTATGGATGGATCAAGGAATCCCAGCTTCTTTGGCTTAGGGAAACCTCCACAAAACTTCGGGTATCATAGAAATATGGTTTATGCTTGGGTTGTTGCTCTGGATTTCTTTTTATGGAAAGGATTATGCATGAAAATAACATTTCTGTTAATGTTAAATCATTTATTCACCAAAATTTGGTAAGTCCATATGGCAGTTTGCATGTCTGATTGGTTTCTTTTCTCTAACCCTTGATATGCATGGATACACAAGCACAGGAAAAACTATCAGAACCAACTAATAATACCACCATGGAAATTTGTCTTTTTCTAAAGATGTATGTGTGTATACGGTATACCTGCATAACATAAAGTGAAATATTTATTCATCCTTCATTGTTGAACATCGACATAAGACTGTTTCTTTTGGATATGTATGGGATCAGAGGTTATATGTAAAATGCTCGTCTATTCTATTTCTCAATTTTTTTGTAGGTGCAATGAGTGATGATGTGTAGCTCACCACAAAACTTGGATTACCTCTTTCTTTTCCATCATTTGCTCTCTGTTCTTTAGAAATCTGACCTTTTTCTTAATTCACAGGACACATCTACCACCCCAGCAATGGCATTCTTCCATATCCCGATTCCAGAGGTTCGTGAACTCTGGAGCAAAGGCTTTACAGGCCACTTTCAGGAGGGGGTTGCTTGTTCATCTGTTAACTCTGGAGTGCTAAGGACTCTTGTCAATATGGGAGATGTAAAAGCTGTGTTCATCGGTCATGATCATCTGAATGACTTCTGTGGTAACATTGATGGCCTATGGTTTTGTTATGGGGGAGGTTTTGGATACCATGGATACGGAAGAGCTGGTTGGCCCAGGAGGGCAAGGTTGATACTGTCTGAGCTTGGGAAAGGGGAGCACTCATGGTTGGGAATTGGCAGGATCCATACTTGGAAGCGCCTTGACGATGAGTTTTTGACTATGATAGATGATCAAGTTCTTTGGGAGGAAAGGCCTGGCCATCAAGGTGATTATTAATTTGAGACTTGCGAATTCAGACATTGGAGGTAATCTTGTATTTCACTTGGATTCCACCTCTGGATCTATAGGCTATGTTTGAAACTGCAGTTGGGATAAGTTGTGCTCTGCCAAAAAGATTTTATGGAAAGTATTGTGACATTTACTTCTCATGAAAGGCGTCAACTGCTTTTACACTGAAATAAAAAATGGCTGACTTTCTCAGAACTACTCTCAAGTGACAACCAGTATTCTCTGGCTAAAAGCTTTAAGTCGAGACTAGCTTCTTGCAAAATGTGTCCTGGACTAGTGGTGCATCTATAGAAAAGCACGACATAAATTGAAGGGTGAGGGAAGGCTTATCTTTTCAAATGATCAATCTGATGGTTTTGGCATCTTTGGATCTATGCTTCTACATGGATCTGTACGTGTGCAAACACTGGCACCTTCACCCTATATTGTCCTTTTGGTTAAAGTTTTCCTCTCTTTGAATGGGCGAAGACCAAAGTTCTTAAATTAATGGAGATTATTATGTCTACTATGAGGCAACTGGAGAACAATCGCTTGTGGTTACTATAAATGATCAGGATCTGCCATCATGTGATGATATGCAGTTGGACAAGCTGATATCTGAGGGAGAAGAATGACAGTCTTGCACCTCTTCAGAGTATTTAGGATCGTTCGTTTTTTCTTGAATATGCATGTTTCTTATCAGCATAGAATAAATTTGGGTGGTTTTCTTTATTTATTGCTTCAAGACATTCTTTTGCAACTACGCTGAAAATTTTGTTCCAAGTGAGAATGATGTACACAATCTCATTATTCAACAAGAGGCGTTTGTTCTTGATTTCGTGCCATCTTAATAGAGTGTGCATTGGAAATCTGATGTTTAATACTGAAATACGCTTAACGTACTAAGGATTACGTATGGACTGTTTCTAGCGAATTTTCTATTGGATTAAAGAGTTTTTTCGTGCACAGAGGTTCTTGCACTATTTTCTATCACTTCCAAATCCTTAAGCATACTTGCTTATTTGAAAGAACTTAGATCAAAATCCTAATGAGCATGTGTGTTTCACCGGGCAAACTCTGTCCTCTTGTTTTTTGTCTTGGTGTCAAGGGCAGTTCTCTCTTATGCAGTAACACGTTTGTTTGTGACTTTGTTCTCTTTTGCGTTATTTGGAAACCTTACAAGTAAAAAGGATGAAAGGCGCCATAAAGTGCAGAGGATATCTCTTTGTTTTTTTTGCAAACGGTAAATAGTTTTATTAAAGTAGTACTCGGTTGTGCGTGCCATCACCAAGGATATCCCTTTCTTGTAATCTGGGAAAATCATTATAATGCATAGATTGTACTTATTCATATAATGACGATATATTCTTGAACTTGCTGCCTTTTCCACAATTTTTGTTTATTCTATTTGCACGGAAGATAACTACATGTTATTTTTTCTTGTAAATTAAAAAGATAACTGAATGTTAAGTTGTTTAAATTTGCAGTAGTTTCTCTGTGTTTGCAATTAGATTTGATGGCATTTTCTAACTTAACCTGCACCATGAGCTGCTTAGATGTGACTAAAGTTCACTTAAAATGTAACAGTATTCTAAGGTCCTGATATCTCATGACTTCAGACAGATGAAGTGACTTGAAAAGAACGCAAAAAGACAGAGGAAGGCTTTATGGGCTGTTGTACTCGTAGATGAAATGCAACTGTGTCCTTTTACGGGGATGCTGCTTTCCTGGTGCTTTCTTTTTCTTCCTTTCCTTTGGATATGTACCCAAAAAATTGATCGTACCACCTATTTAAATCATGTTAATGTGGAAAATACCAGCGTTTTTCTATACATCTTTACTACCTTTCAAAGAATGAGATGGCAAAGGAGGGCTAGCTTTTGTATTTTTTCTAAAAGCTTTGTTAATAAAAAAAACTAAACGGTAAATAACCTGACAGCATCAACACTTACGTATGTTTGTGTGGTTTCTGTTGTTGACATAGGAGAAGATCATTCTAACATCTCAGGTAAAATCCGTCAACTAGTATCCTCTTTACTCCAATATTTGTGAGGAGCACTTTTGTCTATGGTACATGACTATTACTCTGATAAGATTGCCTTGACATTCTAGAGGTGATTTCATTTATAAAGATTTGTTATAGTATTTTATCGAATGATCCAGACATGGTCCCATTGTTGTCCCCTTAAGAGCATTACTCCTCAACTGAGAACGGTAAAGTAAAGTCTGCACTTTCCAAAGGATTGGATAAAAAAATTATTGTAGAAAACAGAACCACAGGTGGAAAGCAAGAGCAACAGCCGCAACAAAAAAAAATAGTTATATGAAAAAGGAGCCGGACTGCTCGGCTGTCTTTAAATTCTCCCTGCATTAACACCATCTCTTCCCTTTAAGGAGAAGAGGCAGGAGAGAGGAATAGTCGTTAGACGAGGAAGAGGAAGAAACAAAGTAAACTTGAAGAAGGAGAGGAAGAAGAAGATTGAGCGATGAGAACTGGGGCTTCCTCAGTGCAGCAGACCTTCTCAATAGAGGCTGCTTCAGCACTGAAGCAGTCCCATGGCCTTGCCAAGAGAAGAGGCCACGTTCAGGTCACACCTCTGCATGTTGCTGCCACTTTGCTGACCACCACCTCCAGTGAAGAAGGGGACACCAACACCAGCAACCTCTTCAGAGAAGCATGTCTCAGATCTCATCCTCTCCACCAAAACCCCCACCCCCTCCACTTCAAAGCTCTGGACCTTTGCTTCAGTGTTGCTCTCAACAGGCTTCCATCCATTCCACCTTCTTGTTCTGGCTCTCTCCTTTGCTCAAACCCTTCCTTCTCCAATGCACTCATTGCAGCTCTCAAGAGAGCTCAAGCCCACCAAAGAAGAGGCGATGTTGACCAAAAGCAGCAGCAAATTTCAGACAATCAAGTGGAGTTGGATCAGCTTATGATCTCCATATTAGATGATCCAACCGTGAGCAAGGTGATGAGAGAAGCCGGATTCTCAAGCACTTCTATCAAGAACAACTTAGAAGTGGACAACTCTGCCTCCAATTCCAGCATGACTTGCTTGTGGCAAACCACACCTGAGCTGAAACCGCAAGATTTTTCCTCCCAAGAAGAGGACTTGAGGCTGATTTTGGAGGTCTTGATGGGGAATAGCAAAAGAAAAGGCAACGCAGTGGTGGTTGGAGACTCTGTCACTTACACTGAGAGGCTTGTGGCGGAGTTGATGAGAAGAATTGAAAAGGGAGATGTTCCTGAAAAGTTGAAGTCAACGCAATTCGTCCATTTGCAACTTTCTGCTGACCACCTCAAGTTCATCTTCAAGAGTGACGTGGAGAAAAAGATCTGTGGTTTGAGGAGAACGTTGAGTTCTTTGGTGTCAATGGGAAGAAAGGTAGTGATTATCTTCTTGGGTGATCTGCAATGGACAATTGATGAAGAAACAAAAGATGAGTATAAAGCAGTTGATCATGTTATCGCAGAAGTTGGCAGGTTGCAATATGAATGGAACAGAAGTTTGAACATTAAGTTGTTGTTGATGGCTACCGCAAGCTATCAGACGTACATGAGGTGCCAAAAAAGGCAGCCATCACTTGAAGCCCAATGGGGCCTCCATGCTGTGCTTGTGCCTTCAGGTGGTCTTGCTCTCAGCCTTCATACTTCCAGGTTTGCATTTTTCTGTCGTTGTACTCCTAAGCTGATGTAGTTTTGTACTTATATTTCAAGATATAATGGACCACTAAAAAGACATTTTCATTTTCTGCATTCCTGATTTAGATTTTCAATATTCACTGGCAGTCAACACTCATTTTATTTTACGATAAATTAACAATGAATTATAGAAATTTTTAGAATTTAAGAGTATGTGCATGATAGATTATCTACTGTCTTCTTATATGTAGAATCCATACTGTTTTTCACAATAAATAGTGAGAAGTTGGTCGATTTTACTTGTATGTAACTTGTTGCAATAAAGGTAAAGACCTACGTTTATGATCAAATTTTCATTTTTTGCAGTGATCAAAATGCGAACCCACAAAAACCCCTGCAAAAGTTGGAATTAAAGTCTTTGAACTCCAAGGATGGACGTGATAGTATAATCCTCTGCTCAGAATGCACTTCCAATTTTGAGAAGGAATCATTAAGTTTCATGCAACCGTATAAGCAACATAATCACCAAGAGGTAAGAAGAAATCCACAAGTAATTTCTTTCTTAGCATGACTTCAGTAGTTCTCACTGAATTTGATTTATATCTTTTAGGGTGTGGTCGTTGAATTAAGGAGAAAGTGGAATAATCTGTGCCATAAACTCCACCATGACAAAAAGAACCAGTTCCAAAATTCATTACAACTAGGGGGATTCACTGATTTTGTCCTCTCCAAGGATCGAAAGCGAGAATGTTATTCTGACTTCTGGATCAATTCAAAGAGACTGAGAGAAGACAATAACTTGAACAATTTCAATCTAAACGTCTTCACAAAGGATAAGGACAATGAAGACTAGGGCAATCCATCAAGTGATTTGTCTGAAGAATGAACAATTGATTATGACCTGAACTCGTGTGCTGAAGCCCAAACAAGAGGGTCTGGTGATTCGTATGAACCATAAAGTGTTTAATTGTAAGCTGCTTAAGATGTAGCACATGGGTTGGCTTCTGTTTTTAGCCTATATGTCATCAGTATTTTCAGTAATTTCAGCTGTAATGAGGTATAGCAATAGCAGACACCAGTTTTCCCTGTCTAGCATTCTTTCGACGGTATACACCTGAATTCTTCACTATTCCTATTGCTGATATGATAGTGAGAACCTGCAATCACCCGCGGAGGACCCAGAAACCACCTGACCTCGTACACTGTTGTAACAGTTATGATAAAATGATCAGCCTTCATACAGCAAAGAATGTTGGATTCATATTTGTAACGGGTCATGGATTGATGTACTCAACTCATTAACCAGCCTTCCACTACCACAGTCCCACTGCAATGCTTTGGCATCCAAAGGAATTTACTTCTGTTGGAGATTTCAATACCACTGGCTTAAGAATGTTGATTCTGATTTGACGACTACATAGTCTCATAATGATAGAATGAAGCCACACATTGAAAGACTGAAGTGGTCCTCACTACATGATGGAAGCAAGCAATTGCAAGTAGATTGGACTCTTTTTTTCATGTTTCAGTGAGTACAATATAATGCAACCAATTGTATCTGTTCAATGTGATCACTATTATTTTTTTCAATAAATGGTAGGTATTAACTTTGCAGTGAAATGTGTTTCCCCCGTTAATCCAGACTAATTGGTTTCCACTTGCAATTCGTTGAATCATTGAAGGAGAAGGCTTCCTCAGTGGACAACAAAGTTGGTGGGAGAACTCATGAAGGTTAAAGAAAAGGAGTTTCATGGATATTGTTATGAAAACTAGGGAGGAATCCTACTAAGTAAGCATCTTCTTTTGACTTGATATAATATGTATATGTAGTCCAGTTTTAATGCTAAGGTTGTGTTGCTTTTGTGAAACATGAGTGTGATCCCACAGAAAAAGAAGCCGAACTTTTGTGGTTCACCCCTTTAGGGATAAAAGAATAGAAAAGGCAATCTAAAGCAAAGTTTTTTAAGTAGTGGGAAATGTTTTGGGTTTCCCTATGGATAAGCAAGAGGACAATTGGACTAGGCATCTGATTCTCCTTTTTAAAGTTAATTACCTCACATCTTTTGGCTGCTACTGCCCATTTCAAACTGGGATTCAACAAGGTATTGAGTGTTGACGATGATAATGCTCCAATTTATGTTAAGAAAACTTATGGATTTTTCCATTGCTTTTGGTGATGGAATAAAAAGGTAGCCAGTGGTCATCTGAAAAGTGTCCTACTTAATACTTTTTGCCTTATAGAGATGTTTTCCAATCTAGTTACTTAGAGAGTCAAGTGGCATTTTCTCTGGATTTTGACAAGTATGAGTGTACAATCAAGCAAACCTCCAACGTATCCTTTTGATCCAAATACTCCTTGAATAGATGGGCTGGCAGGTTAACTCAGGCTCTCGGGTCAGACCGGCTGTCTTTGGAATAATTGTATTATCTGCATACCCTAGTCAGGTCTACTTTGAGAAACAATAATCAAGTTTTGGAAGCTTGGACGAGTTAAAGCATGCATTGGGTCTCAAGGTTAGGGCTCTCAAATCAAACTTATTAACTCTTGTGACCTAACCCGTTAATTTAAGGCTTAGGTTAAGAATTTGAATCTATTTGATCTTAACCTGTTAACCCAAAATCTTAAAGGATTGAGTCATGAGTGAAACATGTAACCCTACTTAGGCATGGAAATCGGACCAGGCCGACCTTGGACCATCTGGCCCAGTCCAGGTCCAACACGGTCCGAGCCCGACAATCCCAGCAATGGGCCGGCCAGGCCTGCCATGGGCTGTGCTGGGCCTAGGGGTCAGGCCCGCGAAGCCCTGTTTAGTAGGCCCAATTTAGCCCGTGAAGCAGCCTGGGTCAGGCCGATCGGCAAAATTTAAAAAAAAAAAGCTGAGTTGGCCCTGTAGAAATTTAAAAAAAAAATACAATAGGGCCAGGCTGGAAGCTCGGCCCTTTTAAAAATATATATATATATAACATAGGGGTTCCAACCCGGCCCTTTAAAAAATATATATATATATAACACAGGGTCGAGTGGGAAGTCTGACCCTTTAAAAAAAAAAAGAGGCAACGGTCTAAAATCAATGGATTGTTGCCAACGGTCATTTAAGTTAATTTAAAAAAAAGAAGAAGGAAAAAGCTTACATTCATTCATTTTTCTCTAGTTTCATTTAACCTACAGATACTTCCCCCACTCCATTCATTTTTCTTCACAACTCAATCTTCTCTACTCTTCTCTACTACAACTTTCTTCCAACTTTCAAGTGAGCATTTTGCTGTTTGGCTTTGGATTCTGTCCCATTTTCTACTCTTCAATTTTCACACTACACTAGCTGAGTCAGCAACATCAAAATTTCTTTACTTCTAATCTCTTCATTTTTGGGTTTTGGTTTTTGTAGGTTAAGGATTTTATTATTTTATATTCATTTTTTATATTAAAATGAAAAATTTTAATAATATTAGTAACTATAATTATATCCCTAGTATGGAGTCAAATCAACTTTAGTCTACCCCAACACAGACTACATAGTCCACAGCCACTAAAAAACTAGGAAACAAAGTTCTTAGGTTTGAGAGCATATTACAATAGACCCTGTAGATCAAACTAGGTACTACTGTAAGTATTGTAACACCACATACACATGTCCTAGGAGAGGGGGTGTAGATCATATAGTTAGACATTTACAAAAATGTATACTCAAACATAATAAAGATGACAACACAGATTTAAAACAATCGAAATTACAAATAAGATCTAGTGGTATAATTAATTGGAAATATAATACAGAAGAAGTTAAGGAAGGAATAACTAAATTTATAGTAAAAGACAAACAACCATTTTCTTTTTTTGAAAATAAAAATTTTGAATCATGTATGCAAAATTATTTAAATCCACAGTTTAAAAGTTTTTCTAGAAATACAACAAGAAATATAATTTATAAAACATTTAAAAAAGATAAAAAAGATTTAATTGGAATATTTTTTTGTTTATTATGTAAAATATCATTAACATGTGATGTTTGGACTGGTCCAAATAATTTTCCATATTTATGTTTAACTACACATTAGATAGACATAGAATGGAATTTACAAAAAAGATTAATTGTTTTTAAAGTTTTTGATCATC
>JAMKQA010018597.1:0-16467 GCA_024699735.1 Posidonia australis
GGTTCTCAGGAAATTTGGTTTTGATGCCAAGTCCCTGGGTCTTGTCAAGCAGTGTGTGGTGTCCAATTGCTTCTCCGTCGTCATAGATGGCTCCTCTATTGAGTTCTTTACGGGGTCTAGAGGCCTACGGCAAGGTGACCCCATCTCCCCTGCCCTTTTCATCTTGGCTGAAGAGGTGTTGAGCAGAGGTCTTACCCAGCTCAGGGAGATTGGGTCTCTCCTCCCTTATTTTGCCTACAAGGCTTGTCCGGTGGTCACGCACTCCCTCTTTGCTGATGACACCATTATCTTTCTGAATGCAAGGAGACATTCTGTCCAAGCTACGATGGACTTCTTGGCCCTATACCAGTCTGCCTCCGGCCAGAAGATCAACCATGCCAAAAGTCTCTTCCTTACCTCTAAGAACATGGGGGATGCCAGGGTGCACATGATCCATCAGCTTACTAGTTTCCCCCGTGGCTCCCTTCCATTCACCTACCTAGGCTGTCTTATCTTTAAAGGAATGACGAAGCAACTATACTTTGAAGCTCTTGTGAACAAAATCCTGTAGAAGGTGAAAGGATGGAACGCCAAATTCCTCTCCCCAGGTGGCAAGCTCATCCTGATCAAGCATGTCCTTTCCAGTATTCCCATCCACTTGCTTTCTACTTTTGACATCCCTAGGGTGGTCCTTGATCGATTGCATCGTATCTTCGCCAACTTCCTATGGGGGGACCAAGAGGGGACTCACAAACGCCACTAGGTCTCGTGGTCTTCCGTCTGCACTCCGCCTGTCGAGGGTGGTCTGGGGGTGAGGAACCTACGGGAGGTCATGGTTGCTCTCCGTATGAAGCTGGCCTAGCGGGTGAAGGCGGGGCTCTCTCCCTGGGCTGTCTTTATGCACTGCAGGTATGGTGAGATGGCGGATGATCTTCCGCTGGTTAAAGGCCCTGCAAGGTGGAAGCGGATTCTGGAAGCCTGGATTGCCATGCGGGATCACAATCAATGGTCTATTGGTCAGGGTAGTGTTAGTTTATGGTTTGATAACTGGTCGTGCCCTGGTATCCTTGCTGAGATCACGGACTCCATTATCTAGAATCCTGAGCTCACGGTCAGGGAGGCCTTCCAGAGCTCTGCTACTCTGTCTAACCTCTGCCTTCCCTCGGATATTCTGCATGGCATTCTTAACCTTCAGGTGGAGATCACTGCAGAGGAAGATTCCATGGTCTGGGACCTCAATTTGGATGGCTCCTTCTCGGTCAAGTCTGCTTGGGAACTATGTCGTGCAAAGCGTGTTCCAGTGTGGTGGGGCTCTGGGATCTGGGATGTCTTCCTCCCCACCAAAGTCTCCTTCTTCCTCTGGAGGCTCTTCTAGTGTAGGCTCCCTACTGACGACAAGGTGCAGGGGATGGTTGTCGCTCTGCCCTCCAAATGTGTTTGCTGCAGGTTTCATTCCCAGGCAGAAAATGGCAACCATCTTTTCTATTCTGGTGAATGGGAGACTATTTGCTGGAACGGGTTCGCTGGGTGCTTCCATTTGGACAAAAGCTCTGAAATGTCTTTCCTACACTGGCTCCACCACCTCTTCTTCAAACGCTCCAAGGAATCCTTCCTCCAACGCTTCCAACGCTTAATGGCTGCGGCGGTGCTGTGGGAGATATGGAAGGCCAGGTGCTCTACCAGATATGGGTGCAAGTTCTTTTCCCTATACAGGATTCTGCTGTCCATCAGGCGCTAGACGTCGGACTTTGCCTTCTTGCTGAGGAAGCTGAAGTGCCACAATGATGAGGAAGTTTCCATTCTCCATCAGAGCTTCAACATTTCTGGGATCCCTTCTGCCAAATTCTCCCACATTTCGGTTTCCTGGACGAAACCTCCTGCTGGTACGTTCAAGCTGAACGTCGACGGGGCTGCTCGGGGGAACCCAGGTCCCGGGGGGGCTATCATCAGGGATCACCGGGGCAACATCATTGCTGTGGTGACGAATTTCTATGGCACCAGCACGAATTTGGTGGCCGAGTTCAGAGCCCTGCAGGACGGTCTGGCTCTATGTTTGCGGCTGGGCCTCCAACTGTCGGAGCTCGTGATTGAGTCCGACTCTGAGGTCCTCGTCTCCATGATCCGGGGGGGCCGCTGTTTCGAATGGAGGCTTCGGAAAGAGTGGAAGGGCGTTGCTTGCCTAGTGCAGCAATCCATCTCCATATCTGATATTTTCCGGGAGGCTAACTCGGTTGCGGAAGGCCTGGCGAACGTGGGTGTCGACTCTCAGCGGTTCATCTTCATGTCTAAGCTCGGCGACCTTTCAAATTTTTTACGCGGGACTCTTTGTTTGGAAAGGGCTGGGCTGCCTTACATTCGCACCAGGTGGCATTAGCCCCTTCATGGTTGTAATCAGGTTCTCCTATGTTATAATATTTCGGGGTCTCCTAGGGCCCGTTATTTTCCAGGATAAAAAAAAAAAAATCCAAAACCCTAATCCTAATCCAAAACCCTAAAACTAACCTAAACCTAATCCAAAATCATAAACCTAATTCAATACCTAATCCAAAACCCTAATCCAAAACCCTAAAACTAACCTAAACCAAATCAAAAATCCTAAACCTAATCCAAAACCCAAAAACTGACCTAAACCTAATTCAAAACAGGGATCTTCTTCGAAGGAGCTTTCCCCCACGGCTGGTGGATTGTGTCCCCTTGCTCCTTCTACCTCTGCCTGTGCACCTCCCCGACTCTGGTCTAAGGAGATGAAGGTGAACTCCTTACTGAATCTTCCTCCCAGTGGGGATGCCTCGTGTCCTAGGTTCTCTCAGGTGTTGGTTGCCAAGGAAGACAAGGTGGCAATTGTTGGTGTAGCTGCGAATCCCAGTCAGGCAATTGAAGTGCTCTCCCCTTCTTCCAACCCAGTTCCTGGATTGGACAACTTAGAGAACCTGTTCTGCACGTCCAGCAATGAAGATAGTCTCCCTCTGGCTCAAGTTCTCTAGCACATCTCCTCTGATTGTGATCACCTGTTCGGTTCGCGCAAGAGCATCAAAGACGATATCAAGATGTTGAGGGATGCCAAGTACTCCATGGCAGAAATCAAGGAGTCCTGCCTTGCCCTGATTGCTGTTGTTGCCCGGATGGAGCTTGATTTCAGCGAGCTGCTGGTGGAGGACCATCCCCCTCCCGGCATTGCTCTGACCAGCTTTAATTGAACTTAACCAATCTGGGGTCCTCCCTGCTTATTCTTTGGAGCATCCTGAGCTTCCCTTGGATGGTACTGAGGGGTCCAGGGATCCTTCTTGGATTCCTGGGAGTGATAATCACTCGGAGGAGGCGCTGGATGATGTGGTGATCCTAGGTTCGGACTCCAGGTCTAGGATCCTAGAATCAATTCTGGATGATGGGAGCAAACGCTAGGAATGCAGGTCCAGCTCTTCTAAGTCCCGGACCCGCAGATACAACCTGAGGAGCAAGACGAGAACTCTAGCTAAGTTCCTCAGTCAATCCCACCAATCTGACAATGAGAGTTATGTTTAGAACACTCATTTGGAATTGCAGGGGGATTGGAAACTCTTCTACTCTGGCACATCTGAATAGCCTTATTCGAAAGCATAAAGTGCAGCTGGTTGCTCTTCTGGAACCCATGGTTGGGGAAGAGAAGGCACCTAGGATCTGTAGCCAGCTCTGGATGGACCACTTCTGGGTTAATTCCATCTCTAGTTCTAAGATCTGGGTACTCTAGCTTAATCCTTTATCCCTTTCTCTTATAGAGGAGTCAGACCAAGCCTCTTCTTTCTCCATCCACTACTCCCCTGGACCCTATTTGCAGTTCACCTGTGTCTATGCTGCGTGTGATAGATACAGAAGGCGGGACCTGTGGGTTAACCTTCTGAACCTGGGGGCGGCCACGTCTTCCCCTTGGCTCCTTGGTGGTGACTAGAACTGTGCAACCTCTTCCACAGAGCTCATTGGCGGGAGAGAATTTGATTTTCCCTACTCGGACGATTTCTGTGACTTCATCCAATTCGCGGGCCTAGGGGAACCTCTCCACTCTGGCAACACTTTCTCCTGGTGCAACAACCAGCAAGGTTCCAGCAGGATATACAAACGCTTGGACAGGGTGCTCGGGAATGACGAATGGTTGGGCTCTGCCTCCCCCTCCGTTGCCTACCTAGATAGAGTTTACTCTGATCATGCCCCCATGCTCATCTCCCCTCAAGCCACTTGGTCTGGCGGGCCCTGCCCATTCAAATTCCAGTCCATGTGGCTAGGCCATCCTGAATTTAACGCTTTTGTGAGGGACATTTGGAACCACAGGGCTGCTTTCTCCCCTTTACTTAATCTGAGTTTGAAGCTCAGGGGGCTTAAACAGGCTTTGATTGGGTGGAACAAGGTAGTCTTTGGGAATGTCTCCCTGAAACACGACCAGCTGCTTGCCCAATTATCCTCCCTTGAAGGCTCTCTGCAGGATCAATGGGATGACAGTCTCTGGGAGGACCTCAGATCGACTAGACAGGCCTTCATGGAGACTGATAGGCAATTGGAAACTTTTTTCAGGCAGAAATCCAGAGTAAAGTGGTTAATGGCTGGTGATCAGAATTCTAAATACTTCCACTCCATTCTCCAAGATAGGCGCAGAAACAACTCCTTCTTCCATCTTCTGAAGAATTGTAACAACGACAGGCCCCAGTTGCTGGAGAAGGGACGGGCTTTCTTCATGGATCTTCTACATGAGGAGGGATGCACTCTGGATCCTGCTCTTCTGGATGTTATTCCCAACGCTGTGAATCCTGAGGATAATGCACTTCTCTCTTCTCCTCCCTCCTGTGTGGAGATCAGGAAGACCATCTTCTCCATGGATCCTAACAGTGCTCCTGGCCCTAATGGCTTCTCTGTGGCTTTTTTCACTGCTTGCTGGGATTTTGTGGAGCAGGATGTGGTTGAGGCTGTCCAGGACTTCTTCAATGGCAGCCCCCTCCCTCGTGGTTGGAAATCTTCCTTCCTTTCTCTTGTGCCTAATAAAGACAAGGTTTTGGACTTCTGTGACTTCAGACCGATCAGCCTCTGTAATGTCTCCTATAAAGTTGTGTCTAAGATCCTTGCTGATTGTCTCAACTCCTTCCTGCCCAGTCTCATTTCTTCAGAGCAAGGGGCCTTTGTTCATGGCAGATTGATCCAGGAGAACATTGCATTAACGCCGGAGCTGATCCAACACATCGACTTTGGTGGTGAGGGTGGCAATGTGGTGCTTAACATAGACATGGAGAAAGCCTTCAACAGACTGAACTGGGAGTTCCTGTTTGGGGTCCTCAGGAAATTTGGTTTTGATGCCAAGTCCCTGTGTCTTCTCAATCAGTGTGTGGTCTCCAATTGCTTCTCTGTCGTTATTGATGGCTCCTCTACTGAGTTCTTTACGGGGTCTAGAGGTTTGAGGCAAGGGGACCCCATCTCCCCTGCCCTCTTCATCTTGGCAGAAGAAGTGTTGAGCAGAGGTCTATCCAAGCTCAGGGAGAATGGGTCTCTTCTTCTTTTTTTGCCCACAAGAATTGTCCTGTGGTCACGCATTCTCTATTTGCTGATGATACCATGATTTTCCTGAATGGAAGGAGGCAATCTGTCCAGGCAACGATGGACTTCTTGGCCCTGTACCAGTCTGCCTCCGGCCAGAAGATCAACCATGCTAAAAGTTTCTTCCTTACCTTTAAGAACATGGGGGAAGCCAGGGTGCTCATCATCCATCAGCTTACTGGCTTTCCTCGCGGCTCCCTGCAATTTACCTACCTTGGCTGTCCTATCTTTAAAGGGATGAGGAAGCAGGTGTATTTTGAAGCTCTTGTGAACAAAATCCTACAGAAGGTTAAATGATGGAACGCCAAATTCCTCTCCCCAGGTGGTAAGCTCATCCTGATCAAGCATGTCCTTTCCAGCATCCCCATCCATCAGCTCTCCATCTTTGACATCCCTGGTGTTGTCCTAGATCGATTGAATCGTATCTTCGCCAACTTGCTTTGGGGGGATCAAGAGGGGACTCACAAACGCCACTGGGTCTCGTGGTCTAATGTGTGCTCTCCTCCTGACGAGGGTGGTCTGGGGGTGAGGAACCTGTGAGAGGTCATGGTTGCTCTCCGTATGAAACTAGCCTGGCGGGTGAAGGCGGGGCATTCCCCCTGGGCTGTCTTCATGCGAGGCAGGTATGGTGAGTTGGCAGACGATCTTCTTCTGGTCAAGGGCCCTGCTAGGTGGAAGCGGATCCAGGAAGCCTGGATTGCTATGCGTGATCACATTCAATGGTCCATTGGTCGGGGTAGCGTGAGCTTCTGGTTTGATAACTGGTCTCGCCTTGGTATCCTTGCTGAGATCACGGACACCTTCATCCAGAATCAAGAGCTCACGGTCAGGGAGGCTTTCCAAAACTCTGCTGCTCTGTTCAATCTTCGGCTTCCCTTGGAAATTCTTCATGGCAATCAAAGCCTTCAGGTGGAGATTACTGCAGAGGATGATTCCATGGTCTGGGACCTCAATTTGGATGGCTCTTTCTCAGTTAAGTCTGCCTGGGAATTCTGTCGTGCCAAGCGCGCTCCTGTGTGGTAGGGCTCTGGGATCTGGGATGTCTTCCTCCCTACCAAAGTGTCCTTCTTCCTCTGGAGGCTCTTCTGGGGTAGACTCCCTACTGACGACAAGGTTCAGGGGATGGGTGTCGCTCTGCCCTCCAAATGTGTTTGCTGCAGGTTTCACCCTCACGCAGAAAATTGCAGTCACCTTTTCTTTTCTGGTGAATGGGCGTCTATTTGCTGGAACTAGTTTGCGGGGTGTTTCCACTTGGATAAGGGTTCGAAAATGTCTTTCTTCCATTGGCTCCACCACCTCTTCATCAAACGTTCCAAGAAGTCCTTCCTCCAACGCTTCCAACGCTTAATGGCTGCGGCGGTGCTGTGGGAGTTATGGAAGGCCAGATGCTCTTCTAGATATGGGGGCAAGTTTTTTTCTCTCTACCGGATTCTACTGTCCATCAAGCGTTGGACGTCGGATTTCGCATTTTTGCTGAGGAATCTAAAGTGCCACAATGCGGTGGAAGTTTCCATTCTTCATTTGAGCTTCAACATTTCTGGGATCCCATCTGCCAGATTCTCCCACTTTCCGATTTCCTGGACGAAGCCTCCTGTTGGTACGTTCAAGCTGAACGTGGATGGGGCTACTCGAGGAAACCCTGGTCCCGAGGGGGGGGGGTGCTATCATTCGGGATCACCGAGGCCACTTCCTTGCTGCAGTGGCTAATTTCTATGGCACCTGCTCGAATATGGTGGCCGAGTTCAGAGCTCTGATGGACGGTCTTGCTCTTTGCTTGCGGTTGGGTCTCCAGCTGTCGGAGCTAGTGATTGAGTCTGACTCTGAGATTCTTGTCTCCATGCTGCGGGGGGGCCGCTGTTTCGACTGGAGGCTCTGGAACGAGTGGAAGGGTGTTTCTTGCCTGGTGCAGCAATCTATCTCCATATCTCATATCTACCGGGTGGCTAACTCGGTTGCGGATGGCTTGGCGAACATGGGTGTCGACTCTCAAGGGTTCCTGAACCTGTCTTCGCTAGGCGACCTTTCAAATTTTTTGCGCAGGACTCTTTGCTTGGAACGGGCTGGGCTGCCTTACATCCGCTCTAGGCGGCATTAGCCCATTCCCTGTTGTAATCTGGTTCTTTTCAGTTATAATATTTTGGGGTCTCCTAGGGCCCGTAATTTTCCAGGATAAAAAAATAAATAAATTCAAAACCTAATCCAAACCCTAGACCTAATCCAAACCCTAATCCATACCCTAAAACAAATTTAAAACCTAATCTAAAACCCTAAGCTAGCCTAAACCCTAATTTAAAGCCTAAACCTAACCCTAAACCCTAATCCAAAACCCTAACAACCCTAACCACTTCTAACTCCACCATAAAAACCTCTAACCACCTATAACAACTTCTAACAACCTATAACAAACCCTAGCCACTTCCCACTCCACCATAACAAACCATAACAACCCTATCCACTTCCCACTCCACCATAACAACCCTAACCACTTCCCACTTCACCATAACCACCCATAACAACCCATAACAAACTACCTAGCCATTGCAAGCCTATAAATACTCCCTTATTTGCAAGAGAAAAAGAGGGGAAAAAGGAGAGAAAAAAACTTGAAAATTTTGAGAGGAGAGCAACCAAGGAGAATTGTTCCAACAAGAGCAACTAAAGGAAGCTCAGATCAGTGAGGAAGCTCGAAGAGGAGAAAAATCAGGGCTTAGGCCAGCTCTAGCCACGTCTCCGGCAAGATCCAATGGCCACCTCCACTGACAGCTCAGGTAAGCCACTGGTCAGAGTCCATTTCCCTTCCTTTTCTTCCCCTAGGCCTTCCGCAACCTCCCTGGAGTCATCCAGTAGAGGAATGAAGTTCTCTGGTCGGAATTTTGAGTTTGGTTGGCCGTCAAGCCCATTTCCGACAAGCTAGCTGGGAAGAAGATCCACAGAGTAGTTAGAGGTCCCCGAGGGTGTGCTATCTGCCAAAGTTTCTTGGGCCCACTGTATTTATGTGGCGAGATGGATACTCTTCTATGTTGAGTGAACTGACTGGCCTGTTGACTAACGATTATGGTCGTCAACTAATCTGTAATGATGGGCAATCTCCTACGCTACAACTGATTTACTTTGATAAGATAGCTAAGATGCGCACCTCCTTGAGTGATGAGTTGTGGTTGAGAGGTTTCGTCGTCTGCTTTTTAGGTGAGCTTGTGTTTAGCCATGGTCGGACAGTCGTGAACATCGAGGTTGCAAAGATTGCTTTGGCGGTGATAACCCGTCAAATAGACTTGGCCCCTATTATCCTGGCAGAAACTTATCGGGCCATAAACTGGTCACTACGATGGTGTCGACATTTCTATGGTTGTGAAGCATTTGGGCAAGTGTGGTTGACCGCTCATCTAAGTGTAGAGGTCGTACACCCTCAATGGTCAGCCTTCGAATCTTATTGCCAAAGTGGCCATGCTCACACCGTTACATCAGTTCGCAAGGAGTATGAGCGACTGGTGAGTCTGACAGAAGACAAGGTGACCTAGCGCATCATTCCTTCGGCAACTCACAACTTTTAAGCTTTCTGCAATGATATCGACATGTAGCTTATCATTCTCCTAGGGCTAACCGGTGGTGTTGAATACTATCCAATTTGTGTCATACGGCAGTTCGGCTACCGATAGGATTCCTTTGCTTAAGGACCAATGCTAGCTCGATTCTAGGAGTAGCCCTTGAGCTCTTACATGGCAACAAAGGAACTATCACACCTGCTTACTAGCTCTATCTGATCGAGTGACCTTACAGTCACATAAGGGAAGGGATGTTCAGCTGACTACGAAGTCGAAACAGAAGAAACCTGGCCAATCTATGGAGCAGTTCCGAGTCCTACACTATTTCCAAAAGCAAGAGACTCTAAGAGGTACCGGGATGACGCAAGCTTTTGACACTTGTGTTATGCTACTTGTTCACTACATGCTGAATATAAGTGTAATCACATCATTATATTTGACTGCTATAATAAATTCATTGGGACACATTTTCCTGCTTGTTTGGATGATTGTGATTGACAGGGAATTGTCACTGCAATAACATGTGCTTAGCTGCTTCAAACTGTTGCCCCATTTCTGCCTGCAGACATGGCGCTGGGGTTTACCCAGCTAACAATCGAGAATATCGTTTTATTGCCTAGGCCTAGATAAACGAAGCCATTATAGGTTCTGGTACCAGGTGGGGCGAAGCTCAATCTATTTTGTTGAGACTTGCTCAAGTTGAACAAATGCCATTTCTATCCTCTTCTAGACCGGACGAGGTCTAGATGATCCCATCCCAGGTTCGCTCCAGATGGACGAATCTTGGTGCAACTTGCACTGTTTTCCTCAACTGGCTGATACCCCAAACTATCCGGTTGACAACCGTCACACTGTCAAGAGTGGGCTGATACCCCAAACTATCTAGTTGACAACCGTCACATTATCAGGAGCGGGCTGATACCCCAAACTATCCAGTTGACAACCGTCACACTATTAGAAGCGGGCTGATACCCCAAACTATCCCGTTGACAACTGTCACACTGTCAGGAGCGGGCTGATACCCCCAAATTATCCGGTTGACATCCGTCATCAGTCTATCCTCGGTCGACAAGTCTGATTTCTTGCCATGCATCCTCCTAGGCTAAAAGGTTTGTCATTTGCCAAGTTTCTCCCTATCGTACGACGAGCTTGACAATCATGTCAAGGCATCCCTTGGCACGAGTCGGGAAATCCCTCGCGCTCCCCTCCGTGAGCTGATGGGCAACCCACTTGTCACCAACATCACCCTCATGCATCACCCGGCATAAGGGTCACCTTCTACAACAACATCATGCTTGGGCCACGAGTTATGACTTTTGATGCATCCACTGAATAAGTAGTTCACGACAGTAAACACCCCCAAATACTTGCAATTGGACAAATCTCTGACAACACTCTAAAAAATCCTAAAAACCCTAGAAAAACCCAAAAAAAAAAAAAACCAAAAACCCTAAATAAACCACAAAAAACTTAAAAAACCAAACAAAACCATAAAATCCTAAATAAACCAAAAAACCATAAATAACCCAAAACCCTAGAAAAACCAAACAAAACCATAAAACCCTAAATAAACCATAAAAATAATAAAAACCACTAGAAAAACCCTAAAAAACCAAACAAAACCATAAGACCCTAAATAAACCATAAAAATCTTAAAAACCACTAGAAAACCCCTAAAAAAACAAACAAAACCATAAAACCCTAAATAAACCCTAAAAAACCTAAAAAAAAAACCCTAACTAAACCCTATAAAAACCCTAAAACCTAGGTCAAACCCTAAGTCAAACCATAAATCATAAGCCAAGCCCTAATGTCAAACCCTAACAACCTAACTAACTTCCACTCCCTCGTAACTACTTTAACAAACTCATGTAACAAACTAAACTCTCTAACTAACTCCCACTCCAACATAACAACCTCTAACCACCTATAACAACCTCTAACTACTTAAACAAACTCTAACAACTTCCCACTACTTAAACAAACTCTAACAACTTCCCACTTAATCTAACCAACTCTAACAACTTCCCACTTAATCCAATAGCCACTAACTAATCACAACAACCCATAACCACCATGGTAAGCCTATATATAACCCCCATTTGCAAGTGAGAAGGGGTTGTTGGAAAATTTGAGAGGAGAGCCCCCCAAAGCTTTTTCCTCCCAACCAGAGCAACCAGAGTGATCCAGGAGCAAGGAGGAAGCTCATGGAGGAGAGAAATCAAAGTTTCTAGCCATCTCTGGCGATCTCCAGTGGCCTTCGACGAGCTCCGATAGCCAAGGTCTGTCAGTCCAGGTACGTCCTCCACAAACCTCAATTTACTTCAAAAATGATCTCCTAGGTCTCTCTCTTCCTTCCCTAATCGATTCCAGAAAAGCCAGAGGTCTTCCCTTGCTGGAATCGTGGTTTCAGGCCTCACCAGAGTCATTCTCTAGCAACAAGGGCGAGGGCACGAATCTAGTGGTCGATTCGTGCCCTAAGGTGCTCTATCTTCCTCCCTTGGACCTCCTCTTACTACTCCACCTATCGAAACCCTGCTTCAGTCACTGTGGAAGGTGCCAGTAGAAGATCGCCGGAGTCAGGCTCCGTCACCGTCGTCGGGGAAGACGACTAGTATCAGTGATCAATCGAGCGCCTCCAGCTCCACCGTGCCTTTCCAAGCCTCCAGAAATGTTCCACGGTGCGTCCCCAGCATTCCAGAGCCATCAAAGCCAAGCCTCGCGCCTTGAATCACCTCCACAGTCAAGCTCACCGGAGTTGGATCGGGTTGACGTATAGCGAGTTCTGGGGAACGAGGAGCGGTGTTATTCTTGCTTCTAGAAAAGGGGAAATGTTCCACTCATCGTTTCCAAGCCTCCAACAACCTTGAACAGTAGCCCCAAAGCGTCTGGAGTAGCCCTCTTCCTCGACGCCGTCGCCAGAGTCGCGTCAACGATGAGGGAAGTGGGGGGCCAATTCCAGCCATTGAACCTTCGGTCCAAACTGTTGGATCTCTTCCCCTCCTTCTCCTCTTGCTCCCAATGGAGCCTGATGCTTGATCGAGCATCAAGATGCCCCAAAAGGGCATCCTCGGCGGTCGTCGATGGTGAAGTTCCATCGGCGGCAGCCGTCGATTCCTTTTCTTTTAAAAAATTTAAAAAATAGTTTTTCTTTTAAATAACTTCCGCTACTTTTGTTTTCTTACAGTTAGGTCCTTATTTTCTTACAAATAGGTCCTTTTTCTTACTTTTAAGTCCCTACATATATTTTTAAATCATTTAAATAATATTTGCTTTGAAATATTATAGAGGAACCCCTATAAGTTTTTATAAATGTTTTCCAGGCTTAAAAGTTAGACAAAACCTGCCTGATTTACTTTTCTTACATTTTAAATCCAACATTTTTGCATTTGAAACCCTAAGCATTGTTAAAATTGTTCTGAATGCATGTTTCCCTGTCAAAATTGCCAATTAAACCCTAGGAATTCAAATATTTGCTCAAATATGACCTGAATTGCATTTTAGCCCCTAAATTTTACTGATTTCACACTGAATGCATGTTTTCTAGAGTAAATTTGCATATCAGTCCCTAGACCTTTTTGTTTTCAAGCATGAACTCTTTTTCTTGCACATTTAACCCTGACTTTCTATAGAATTGCATTAAATACATGTTTTAATGGCAGACTTGCATATTGACCCTAGGAATCTTTAATTTGACAAAAAATGCACAGGTTTGCTCATTTGACCCTAGATTTCTTCAAAATTACATAAAAAGAATTTTTCTATGTATTTTTGATGATTTAGCTTCAAATTTTCAGTTTTCATTCAGAATTTGAGATTTTTGCACTCTTACATGCATTTTGCACATTTTGTTGCACTTTTTCATGCATATTTTCTTGTGCCTTCTTCCTTTCATCGTGCACTCATTTCTAACTCATTTCAAGCTTGTTTTTCCCATTGTTTCCTGGATTTCTTTTGACTTTTGCGATTTTGACTTGATTTGGCTTTTCATCGCTCGAGGGCGTACATTAACAGGCCTAACAATGCCGACATTGTCCCGAATGAGGATCAATTTCCCCAATTTGATTTTCTCGGATTTCTTCGCATTTCCGCTGATTTGCGTGACGTTTTCTTAGAGTTTCTTGATTTTCAAGATTTCCTCATCGCCCATAGGCATACAGTAAAGCAGCATTTTCAATGCCTACATTTGTCCCTTGGATTAACATTTTTTCCTTTTATTCACTTCTTTTCATTCATTGGGCATGTTTTCATAGTCACTTTTAGCATGTGCACTCAGAATAGGCAGGCATACACAATAGACCATTAGCAAGTAGGAAACCTAGAAAGATCGAGTTCTTCAAGCGCATGGGGGTGCCTAACCCCTTCCCCATGCGTAACAAGAATCCTTACCCATTCTCTAGCCCGCATTGATTTGTGCATTTCATCCATTAGGCATGGAGCATGCATGTTTTCTTCATCTTGTTTTCTTCTTGGTTATCTTTCGTGTTTGGTTTTCCTCGTCTTTCCATTAAAAGACTAGGTGGCGACTCCATTCCTTATCCTTTCTTATCTTTCCTTGGTATTTCCCAGTCTAGTCTTCTTCTCCGGATTCACCATCTTTGTCGTGACCGTATCAGGACTCCTCGTGTGCTTCCATGCACCGTAAGGAGAGCCGTGCAGGGTTCCATCGGCATGGTCACAGGAACTAGCGACTCCACTAGGGATAACCAAATTCAAGCTTTCGTTTCGATTTTCTTACTTGTCTTTGGTCTATATACTTTATGCTTGTTTGCTTGTACATATTTGATTGAACAAGCTTTTTTGTGAATTTTTACACCATTGCCATGCCACCGCACATGCACATGACCAAATTCATGCTTTTTTGTCAATACATGCCATGTTCATGCCTTTTGCTTGTTGATTGACTTTTTAGATGCCATGATTGTGTGTTTTCTTCCCTTTATTTGTATTTGCCATGATTAAGAGAGTAGAGACATGTTTGCCTCCCTATCTAGTTAAAATAAAACACACAAACTCATGACTAGAGACAAATGCTCATAATCCCCCATGGTAATTAAACGTAAGTAAAAGACACAAAAGCATATTGCATGAATGATCATATTAGAAAGCATGCATCCTCTCCTCTGAGTCCACCCACAGTTTGCGAAGGACAATTCTAGTAGCCCGTTCTATAGCTTTGGCATAGGGTGTGTTGCTAGTTTGTCCCCCCTTGTCTGGGGTCATGTTGGTGCTTGTAGAGGGTACAACTCCATCCACTACAGGAGACGAGGCCACCAACGCACCACTCGTTCACTACCTGCACTCCAGCCATGATTTAGAAAGGGAACCTTACTTTTCTGACCAGTGTCAAAACCCAAAACCCTTGAGTGCATCCCGTGTGGTCAACCCCATATGGGACATGCATGGTGAGAGAGTGCACTTTAGGACATTCACCTGCATTGTGTGTCATGGCATGCCACTTTAATAACTCGCATTTGTCTTTGCGTCGTTGTTCAGGTTCTGATACTTGTTTCCTGCCTATTTTCTCAAGTAGCTTGTTGTGAGGTCCTCAGCTAGGAGTTCAGGTGTCTTTGTTTTGGGTGGCCTCCTGTGGTTGTTTTCTCTTGCCTTTTCCGAACTACTGATCACTTTTTGACTGTAGTTTGTCTTAGAGCTTGTGCATTTGTCTTTTCCGCAACTCCATTCATATTCACTGGTGGTCAGCCATGGCCCAACGGACCAGCGAGCCCCCTGTTGTTGTTCTAGAGGAAATTCTAGATTCGGTTCCTCCAACTTTCACTTCTTCTAATTTCCCTTCCCTCCATACATTTCGTTTTGGAGTTCAAGGGGACTCTAAACCCACTTTGGGGCATTTACAGGCACTCATCGCTGGGGAACTTGTCGCTGAATCCATTGCGATGATCTCTACACAGGTTCTGGAAGTGCTAGATTCACCTCTTTCCTCAGGCTTTCTTGTTCCAGGAATTCAGCTGGCTGTGGCTACTTTTGCCATAGGGTCCATACCTTTCTCGCTTTTTCCTTTTGATCCATCCTTCGATGAGTCTTCTGTCATGCAACCATAGCATCTGATGGCTCTCGCAAGGAGGCTGCAGTGCATGGCTCTCTATCCTGGTCCTACTTCTGCTCCTTTTCCCCAAACCCCTAAGGTTTCGATGTAGACCACCTTAGCATTGCAGGCTCACCCCACTACACTATCGCCCATACCATCGCCTCAGCTCTTCACTACTCCAGTGATGAGGACGTCATCTTTGCCTCCTACACCTTCACTACACTATGCACAACATGTGACTCCATCACCTGGTGGCCAGTCGTTTGGGTTGGTTGGAGAGCAGTATGCCTCGAGCTCGTTGCCCAGAATCGTACCGGCACAGCAACTATTGCTCCCTTACACTACATCTTGCACGACACAGCATGCAATCCATTCATTCCCTTTGCATCAGATTCAGGCTCATCCACGCATGACATCTTTACACTCAGCACCTATGCATGGGTATGTTGGCCCTTACGCCTTGACACCAGGAGGCATTAGGGTGGATCCGGAGGAGCACACATGTGCAACCCATACAGCATACGTGGCATCCGCATCAGCTACTCCTGCCTCATCAGCAACAACTTTAGACGCCCTCTTGGCAAGGATCAGTGATCTGGAAAGATCACTTCGTCAAGTGCAAGGCAAGGAACACCAGTCCTACCACTTGTGGGACCTCTGTTATTTTGTAGAGGCAACACTTCCCTTGAATTTCCACATCCCTGAATTTGAAAAATATAACGGTAGTGGCTACCTGTAGACACCCTGATTTTGAGGTGACACGAAGATGAGTATCCTTATGTTGCTTTGGATGTGATCAGCCCTTAAACCAAGCCCCAAACCTATTAGCAAGCCAGAGCCCCAATCAAAGATTCTGTGACCTGAGTTGGCGCACCAACCAGGCGCACCTTGTAGGCGCACCTTCCAGGCGCACATTCCAGGTGCACCAAGCAAGCGCCCAGCCGTTTCCAGACCGCGACTGTTGACCTTCCATCTTCCGGCTGTTACCTTTGCCAGCGAATGTGCTCGAGAATATTCGAGCCTCTTCGTCTGCGAGGCCCTCTAGCTTCCATGAGTTACCCCTCTCATAGATTCTTATAAATAGAGAACCATTTGCAACCATGAGAGGCACCCAAGAAACCACAAAACACACCCTATGGCTGAGAGAAAATCCCATTCTGCAGAAAATCTGCTACTAAGCACGAGTTCTTCCCTCTATCCAGCGACCCATACCTGTGTTCTGGAGCTTGTCCTTGCATCCTAGAGTGCCCCTGGTCCTTCCAAAGCAACAAGGATCTTCTCTTTTCTTATATTTCAAGAGGGAAACATCGCAAGAGGTAGGCTTTCTACCACCTCCTTTTCCTT
>JAMKQA010018618.1:0-30359 GCA_024699735.1 Posidonia australis
CGATAGTTGTTTCTTGGGCCTTCCATCCTGTTGTCCATCTTCTTCGGCCATTGTTTAGGCTTTTTACTAGTCAACAGTCCCTGTTTGTTTGTGGATATGTTTCACACGTGTTTGACTCTAGGGCTGTCGAGTCTCACTGGTCGCCTAGAACATCCACTTATAAAGAGTCGATGCTGTCGGTAGGGTCTTTCTGACCCTTCAAGCCCATCGATAGTTGTTTCTTGGGCCTTCCATCCTGTTGTCCATCTTCTTCGGCCATTGTTTAGGCTTTTTACTAGTCAACAGTCCCTGTTTGTTTGTGGATATGTTTCACACGTGTTTGACTCTAGGGCTGTCGAGTCTCACTGGTCGCCTAGAACATCCACTTATAAAGAGTCGATGCTGTCGGTAGGGTCTTTCTGACCCTTCAAGCCCATCGATAGTTGTTTCTTGGGCCTTCCATCCTGTTGTCCATCTTCTTCGGCCATTGTTTAGGCTTTTTACTAGTCAACAGTCCCTGTTTGTTTGTGGATATGTTTCACACGTGTTTGACTCTAGGGCTGTCGAGTCTCACTGGTCGCCTAGAACATCCACTTATAAAGAGTCGATGCTGTCGGTAGGGTCTTTCTGACCCTTCAAGCCCATCGATAGTTGTTTCTTGGGCCTTCCATCCTGTTGTCCATCTTCTTCGGCCATTGTTTAGGCTTTTTACTAGTCAACAGTCCCTGTTTGTTTGTGGATATATTTCACACGTGTTTGTACCTCTAAGTTGTGTAGTTATATTATTGGATGACAGTTGTGTGTTTTTTTTATTAGTTTTTTCCATAACAAATCAGTCCTCGTTCTTTACCGGTTGCGACAAATTAGATCGTATTCCATGGTGACACATGAATTCTTGGTGAATAATCTTAGTAGGACATCTGAAAAATTGAATGACAAGAATTATCTTCTTGGGACGCAAAGCTTTGAAACTTTTATTGTAGTCTGTCGTAAGATGAGTCACATTACACAGTCTCCTTCCGATAGCAAAGATGTAACATACGATAACTAGTGTACAGATGATTTTGCTAGTGTATCTTAGTTGGGAAATAGTACGGAGTCTACCATCGTGAGAGGCATCATGATGTTACCGTGGGTAAAGAAGATTTGGGATACGTTACGTATGGTTACAAGAAAAATATCTCCTGAGTCTTCGAAGTGTTCAAGCAGTTGTTCACTTTACGATAAGATGATCGCTTGGTTCAATATCACTTTACACTTTTACGGGTTTTACTTGATGGGTTTGAGATCTATTATCCTTTAACAAGTGATATTACTCAGATGAAGCAGTACTGTGAGGAGCTAGCTGTGACGATCTATTTTTTTAGTTTGAGTTTGGATCTCAGTTCTTAGATTAAGGGACAGGTTTTAGGGGTTGATAGTGTACTCGATCTATGGTCTACCTTTGTTAGAGTTTTACGTATTTCCACTGCTACACCTTCTTCGATGTCCGATCAGTCAATCATAGCATCTACTTGTAGTTGATGGTGCAGTGGCTCCTATGCGGGGGGTGGGGGGCGTGGTTGTACAGATAGTGGAGGACGTATATGTTGCACTTACTGTGGAGGGACAAATCATTGGGTTGATAGATACTGTGATCTGATTGGTTGGCCTTCGATAGCTCATGTCACTATCGAGTCTACATCCACCATTTTCATGACTGACGAGCAAATAGTTGCCATGTCTTAGGCTAATTATGAATACTTCTTATAGTTAAAAGTTACTGATTCCGTCGCCATTGTCTCCCATTCTACTTCCACTTGTACTAGTGTTTTCTTCATATCGAGGAATCTCTCTTGGATCATTGATTCCGATGCCTCTTTCCAAATGTCAGGTACAAAAAATCGTTTTACATGCTTATCCTAGCTTTTTGATATTTGCTCAGTGGTCATCGCTGAAGGTTAGTCTTGTCCGGTTACTGGAGAAAGGGTTGTGTTGGTTTTTTTTCCGTTTTCACTTGACAAAGTCTTATCTGTACTTGATTTTTCTATTAATCTTTTTTCCATTAGTGTCATTACAAAATTATTACTCTATCTTCAGGATTTGTAGACAGAAAAGAGGATTAGTTTGGGCAGTGAACTAGACATTAGCATGTACCTGTTGGTCAGTGATAATGTACTACGAGGATTAACGTCTGTGGTATTCACCTTTGAATCGTCTGTTTTGTGGCACTATCAGTTAGGTTATTCGTTCCATTAGATGTTGCAACAGGCCCTCTCTTGGATGTTGGTCTCTTCTTTTGATTGCGAGTTTTGTCAGTTGGATAAGCACCATCATGTTTCTTTTAGATATTTACGTCTTGTGTCGAGTCCATTCCTTTTAGAATTAGTCTATTGTGATATTTGGGGTTCTGTTAGAGTTTTATCTATGTCTGGTCATTGTTACTACGTTATTTTCATTAATGATTTCTCACGAGTGTTTTGGGTATACTTGCTTAAAGACCTTGGTTATATTTATGATGCACTTAAATCCTTTATTTCAAAAATGAAAAATTAATTTGATGTTACTCCAAAATGTTTATGCACTGATAATGTTCTTGAAGTTATTTAATCTAAGGTTGAGTTTTATTGTGCATTTTTAAGTATTATACATCATTTAATATGTTCTTACACCTTTTAACAAAATAAGGTTGTTGAGCGCAAACATGGACATGTCTTGGATGTTACTCGCTTCATCATGGTCCACATGTAGGTTCCAAAGACCTTTGGTTCGATGTTGTCCTCACTGTTACATATCTCATAAATATGATATCTTCTACTTCCTTAGAAGGTGAGGTTCTACTTTGACGTCTTAGGCCTGATGCTAATCTATTTACTTTAGCCCCTCGCGATTTTAGGTGTCTTACTTTTGTTCAGGATTTTTTTCCTAGACTTGATAAATTATCTTTTCGATCAATGACGTATATTTTTATTGATTATTCTTGAACTTAGAGGAGTTATCGGTGTTTTCATCCTTCCATCAGATGATATTTTGTGTCTGTTGATGTTGTCCTTGTTGAGTCTCAGAGTTATTCACATAGTTCTACATCCGATGTCGAGTGTCTTCCTCTCTCATCCATTGTTGAGTTACCTGCCATTAGCCACTAGGATCCTCTCACTGTCAGTAAGGAGATTTCTTGTCCCTTGTAGGTATATTGTCGCTACAAGCAGACACAAGTGCCTCCAACGACAGAATCATACTCCTCCGTGAATGTAAATTATTCTCCAAATAATTTTAATCTTCTCATTGTACTTTGAAAAGGTACCCGTTCTTCCACTGTTCATCTGATATTCCATTTTGTTTTTTATGTCTCTCTTTACTTTCGTTTTTATAGTTTTGTCTTGTCTCTTTCTTCTGAGCTTATTCTTAGGAATCATTAGGAGGCACTATTATTTTCTTAGTGGAAGATAGTTATGGATGAGGAAATAGCTGCATTTACAACTCGTGGCACTTGGAAGTTGGTGATCCGCTCTGTAGGAGCTACCATAGTCACTTACAGACGGGTATAGACAGCCAAGTACAAGGCAAACGATACAGTCGATCGATACAAAGTTTGTTTGGTTGCTCGAGGATTCACTTAGACACATGGTATTGACTATGAGTAGACTTTTTCCCCTATTGCTCGTTTCAACACCATCCAGGTTATTCTATTCATTACTGTAAACAATTCTTGGAGGATGTGTTAGTTAGATGTCAAGAATGTTTTCTTATACGGTGTGTTTATGGAGTAATCTTTAAGGTATGTTGTTCTGGAGAAGGATCGCTTATGTTGACTGAAAAAAGCAATTTATGGTCTAAAACAGAGTCCTCGCGCTTAGTTTGATAAATTCAGCCATGTAGTTATGTCGGGGGGTTTCAGAGATATGCTGCTGATCACTCTGTCTTTTATTGAAAGACTACCAGTGGATGCGTTCTTCTTGCAGTTTATGTTGATGTTATCTTAGCGATAGACAGTGGTGCGAAGGACATTGAAGAAGTAAAAGAGCACTTTAAGATACACTTTATCATTAAGGATATGGGAAAATCGAGCTACTTTTTAGGCATTGAGTTTGTCTATGCTAATGGGAAAATATCATTATCTCAGAAGAAAGTATGTCTTTGACCTCCTCTAGGAAGTATGACTTTTGAGGTGTAGGCCAGAGTGTACTCCTATTAAGCAGATGTCATCCTTCTGGGATTTCACTTTAAAGCTGTTAGAGGACCTTGGTCAATACAGACGATTAATCGGGAAACTTATATATTTTATAGTAACTCGGCTAAATATCTCTTATGTAGCAGTTTACGGAGTTAGTTTATGCATTAATTACGAAACGTACACTAGACTGAAGTCTTACGTATTGTTGTCTATGTTAAGGGTACTCTAGGAAGAGATTTAGTTCACAAGAGTAATAGTCATATGTAGATTAGGGTTTATTCAGATTCAAGATATGTAGGAGATCAAGGGGATAGAAAGTCGATGTCAAGTTTCTACACATACGTAGGAGGTAATTTTGTCACTTGGCGTAGTAAGAAGCAGAATGTAGTGTCTTGATCCAATGCAGAGGTACTTACTAGAACTTGGTTTTGTTATTGAGGTGCCTATATCGATGCATTGTGACAATTAAGTTGTCATATTCATTATCAATAATTCCTTCTTTCATGAGCGCACAAAGCATATAGAGGTTGACTGTCATTTTGTACAGAACATGGTAATGAAAGGAATTATCTCTACACCTTACACTCAATCATCAGAGTAGCGAGCTGACATCTTTATCAATGGTTTGAGTGTTGGGATTTTTGAGTCTTAATGTATCAAGCTAGGCATGATAGACATATATGTTCTAACTTTAGGGGGAGTATTAAAGAGTTTATTTTATGTATTAAGACTGTAATGGGCATTCGGGTTATTAAATATCTATTTGTCTAGGATTTCATTCATACCATATATATATATGTAATTACGATCTTTGAATAGGAGAGACTTTTTTTTTCCCTTGTACTTTCTACAATAAGACTATGGCTCTTATTCCTATGGAGTAAACAAAATTTCTCATCTATTTATCTTTAACAAAGATTTGAACATGAAGAATGGTGTGAGGCTTCAAAAGACAATTGTGTGTTGGCACCAAATCCATGTGAACCATGGCAATCTTCCATTTTTTGACCCCTATCATTTGGCATTACATGCAGCATAATGTGTTGTTTTAAAATTACAGTATTTTTGTGTTTCTATTTTTGAAATTTTGTACTCTCTATCTCACTTATGCCATGTGGTGCTTGGCATGGCAGGCCCACCTGACTGAGCGAGAAAAGCAGCGGCTGCAAGTTTGGTCACGCATCATGCCTTATAGAGAACCTTTTGCCTGGACTGTTGTTCCTCTATTCGAGAATAATGTAACAACTGCCGGTGGAGTTGGCTCACCAAGCAGTCCACTTGCTCCCAGTTTGTCTGGTTCCAGTTCTCAAGATAATATCTTAGAACCTGCTGCAAAGAATGGTTGTGATGGTAGATTCACTCATTATCCAAATGGAGGCTCTGTTATAGTAGAGATATCAAACCTAAATAAGGTTAAGGAAAATTACACAGAGGACTCCCTTCAGGTAGAAAGTTTGCGTTTATTTTGTCAATTTTTTTACGTACCTCTTGAGATCTTGCAATTTTTATCACATCCCTAACTTTTAATTTCCATGCTATTCTCTATTTAAGAATTTCCTTGTCCATATCTTTTTACATTAAACATTTTACAGAACCATGTTTTGATAAGTTGGTATCAGAAGAAAATTTTTCTTGTTTTTAAATTACAAGCCTTTTTATTAGTTTTATTTTCAACATAAGTTAACTGAATTTTTCTAGTTCTATTTTATTCAAATCTGTTAGAGAACGCTCCAAGATTTTTCTCTAAACATAATGTACTGGTCATCATAAATGAAAAAGGTATAAGTTAGTGATATATCTTTCCTGGTGAAGAATCTATTTTCCTGTAAGGTTTTTCGTAGTCAAACTTGGGAGGCTGAGGTAGGGAACTGGAAATCTGCCATTAGCTTATCTATGCAAAAAACTCTACCTTGTCTACAGTCGTGCATTTATTTTTCAACATGTTACCATTGGTTGTCATCTAGACCCTTAAACCTACTCTAATACAATTTACCTATCATATAGATGTATGTATTACATGTTTGGATTAGTCATCTGTATTTCACCTTGAATTGTAGGTTATCTATTTTATTATTTGGAGAAGAGGTGGGGAGGTGTGGACAGACATTAATGAACTTCCAAAGCTATCCTTTCAATTGTTTACTAGTGAATATTATCAAAGTGGCTATTTTGGTGATAATATTCATGCTAAATTTAAAAAGGAGACTCAATCATAACAATTTACTGACATGTTTGAATTCAAATCTCTTATGATCTGTTATCAATCTAAATGTCCATACTAGTACACGAATTTAAATTTATACTTAAAGATGGTAGAGTAGCTGTGTTTCTCATGTTAATCAATTGTCTTTTTCTGAGGTATTCAATTACTTCATATGCCTTCTCTTTCGTTTTTTCCCTGTAACATGCAGTTTTGTATGTGCTTTGCACTAGTCACAAGAGAAAGAACTGGGGGGAGGGGGTTTGCATTTGGACTGAAATGAAACAAAGGGAATTGATTTTCTGGTTGATGACATAAAAAGGAGTCGAAGGGGAACATGGTTTATTTCTTGTAGACTCCCTCCAGCCACATAAAAGGAAGTCAGAACTCAGATGCGAACATGAGTCATTTCCACACCTTGTATAAAAGAAGCTCTACGGCTATCTAGAAATAATGACAAAATAAGCTAGAAGTTCTCTTGTAGTTAATCATGTCAACATATTAGGACTTCCTAAGATTTAGTTGGCTGCATGTTTGAGTTTAGAGGAACTTTGGCATGGTGTCAGATAGTTTTGGATTGTGTTTCCAGGTTGAGTCCCTTTTGTATTCTGAGTACCAGATGTGAATTCCAAAGTTCATAGTTTCATTTTTACAATATGCTTGTATTGGCATGTATGTTTGACTTTATTTGCCTTCCATTCTCAATGCATCTGTGTTTATGTGTGTTACATTTAGTTCTGTATTGATATTGGCATGTATGCCTTATTTTCTAAGGACCCCAAACGGAAGGTGCACAAACCTATGAAAGGAATCCTGAGGTTAGAGGTCGAAAAGCTTCATACTGTTTACACTGTTCTGGACAATGTATCCGAAAATGGGAGTGTTAATGATCTAGAAGATACTGGAGATCGATTTGCTGAACATCCTTCCACTAAAAATCAGAATAGTGGTTACAATGGGCTTTGCAATACGAATGGAAAAGCTGTGCTGAGGAAAGGGTCATGTCTTTCAACAGGAAGTCAATCTTGCTTCTGTTCGGAAGATGTAAGTTATAAGTGCCAATTATCATTCTTAGAATCTGTTATTTGAAGCTATTCGCTGAATATAAGTTTTACTGGTAAGGAACAGGCCATTACTTCTAAAGGTAAAAAAATGGCGGCCATGCTATTCCATTGTTAGGCTGATACCCTTTTGTTTTGTTGAGAAAACTAGTTTGTTACCATCCAAAAAATGGTAACTAGTTTTAGATGTGATACCCAATTACCTGGCTAATGATACATTATGATCTTTCAGCAAATGGATTGATGCTTTTGGTATTCTATTTTCCTTTGTTGCCTGGCTTATCTTCTTGACAAGTCCTGTGTAGTCTTTCATTTTAAGTTATAATAAAAAAATTCTTATTGATCAATCAAATGTGATCTTTCAGCAAATGTCTTGTTAATCTAATCTAATGTCTACAGTCATGCAAGCAGACAAATGCTGACATTATTACCTTTTCTTCCTGCATATATGTTTTGCAATATTAGATTTTCTACCATGTGGGTGGCAGGGAAACATGATGCGTAGTTATCAAACTGCAATAGCATCAACTGAAATTATATAGACGTCATTCATTTTCTAATGATAAGTCCTGTGTATTCTTCTATTTTAAGTTATAATGAAAAAATTCTGATTTACTGAGAAAAAAAGATCTTTCAGCAAATGTCTTCTTGATCTAATTTAATCTTTACAATCATGCACGTGAACAAATGGTGGCAATGTTACCTATTTGCCCTGCACATATGTTTTGCAATATAACATTTTTTTTCCATGTGGGAGGCAGGGCAACATGATGTGTAGTTATCAACTGCAATAGAATCAACTGAAATTGTATAGACGTCGTTCATTTTCTTATGATTTTGGTTCCTTGACAGTTTCATGCTTTTGATTTTCGTGAGATGACCAGAAGTGAACCATTTTCGCAACTTCTACATTGCCTTTATCTATACCCTTTGACTGTCAATTTGAGCCGGAAAAGAAACCTATTCATTAGGGTAGAACTCAGAAAGGATGACATTGATGTTTCTAAACAGACTATGGAGGTACGTTTGTATCCATTTTTTGAGTAACCAATGATTTCTAAGACAGGTTCTTTGATCTAACTTACTTTTCATCTCATTAGGCCATGTATCCACGTGAACCAGGTGTAACACTTCAGAAATGGGCTCACACACAAGTTGCAGTTGGTGCTAGAGTAGCATGCTACCATGATGAGATTAAAATTTGCCTTCGGGCTTTATTGACACCTCAGCACCACCTTCTTTTCACTTTCTTTCATATTGATCTTCAAACAAAACTTGAAGCCCCAAAACCTGTAAGTTTTTAATTTGCGTTACATGATATTGTGTGTTAAATGATGACATTCCCCTAGTTGTTTAGACTTGTTCTGACCTTTTATGACAGCCATTCTGTATAATTTTTTTGACTTCCAATCGTAAAACCATCGATATGAATTGTTTTTCTTATGTTTCAGGTAATTATAGGCTATGCTGCATTGCCATTGTCTACTCATGCTCAGTACGTTCCTTTTTTTGAGAAGAGTTCCCTTATTTATGAATTGTCTTGGTATTAGAACATTACTAAACCAATGTGATTATTGCTTTGTGTTGAAACCTCTGAAGGAGGCACCACCTAGAGTCATGTGCCCTTGAAATTACTTCTAATGTATTATGCTATTTAACTTTTCGTCTTTCTTATTGCTTTTATTATATTTTTATTTCCATTAAGTTGTTGTCGACTTAACCTAACGTCTTTAGAGCTATGAGTTTATTGGATACCTGAACTACTAAAATAGTTATATATGCCAACCATTGCGAATCTTAGGTTGTTGTCAACTTATTCTCATACTGTCAAAGAGAACCAAGTACATAAAACCTTGTTCATTATTCAAGTCTTTTAAGGTTACTTGTGTAGAAAATAACATTTCAATTATATCACTTTTCTAATGCATGATTATTCCTCACACTTCTTATCATTGCTGACCTCTTTTGGGTCTCATACATGTCTTAAACCAAATGCTTTGGTGAGGATAGTGAACCATACTATATTATAAGGATAAGCTATTTGTTTAACTCGAGCAATATGGGACTAGTATTTTGTGTTGCCCCTTGGACCAGGTCAGGCCATGCTTCTAGACCACATGGGTCGGGTTGGGCTGACAAAGTCAGCCCCTTGACCTAGCAATGCCCATGGTCCACCTTCAGGTTGAGCCGCGGGCTTGACAGGCTGGGTCGAGCTGGATTGGTCCATTTAAAAATAAATTTAAATTTTTTTATTAATAAACAATTATTTTTTAAACATAAAAAATTTAAAAAATACCTAAGATATTCTATATTTTACATTTTTTTTTGTTTGACACTTTTATATCATGATTTAATCATTAGTGGAGTCTGTTCTAAACTCCGTTGATGTTGATGTCGCATTTTCGTCTTCTGATTCCTCGTTTAAATTTTTGAAGACGATTAATCGTATCGTACCCGTCTTTTAAGCGTATGGAAGATTCTACAGACTTTTCAGACAATCTATATCTTCTATCACGTAACATTCTTTTTTCTGTAGAAAATGCAGACTCCGATGCCACAGTAGACGAAGGAATCGTTAGTAAATCTTTTGCTATTTGTGAAACTGTAGGAGACCTAATTGCTGTAGTAGACCACCACTTTAATATGTCTAAGTTATCTATTTCTAAATTATTAAATGTAAACTCGCATTCTAAATAATTTTTTAATTCATTATTTGTGGTTGAGTTTACATATTTTTCTTTCTTTTTATTTAATTTACTTCATAAAGAACTACCATTATTACTACTAGTATGTATTCCTACAAAATTAGATGTGTGACCACTGGTACTACTTTTACCATAATTTCTAGCATATTTTTCAAATAATTTGTATAAAGTTGCCTTAATTTTATTATTAAATGAATCTATATAGTCATTTTTATTTATATTACTAAAAATATCATTTATAAGTACCATATAATTAACTAATCTATGTCTTGGCTACGTAATTAATGCTAAACATGCTCACGTTGGAGGCTTATCTTAATAAGTATTATATTTATTTTCCATTAATTTAATAATATCTAAAAAACTAGAATATTTCTATATTGTTGAAAAACATTTGTAATATTAAATAAATTAATTAAATGAGAGAACTTGTTGGATAATATTGATCGGTAATTGTTTAGGTGCATTATAAAATGGTTCTAAAAAATTATGAGTTATATTAGAATTTTGCCAATTTTCATTATTTAACAAATAATTAGATTTTACATTATAAAACCCTGTAACTAAATGACTATAAGGTAAACTTGAATTTAAATTTTCTAGGTTTTTAATCATTTTGTGCACATATATGTCTAAATTCTTGATATCTTTTAGTTGATGTTTAAATAAATAAAATAACTTATGTTATATTTTTTATCAGGATTTAATGCATTCTATATCATCTTATACAATTAAATTAAAATTGTGGCAACAACATCTAAAATGAAATAATTAAACCTTTAATATTGGTCTTATATTTCTTTTTAATAATTTTATTGCAACATTATTATTTGAATCATTATCAAAATATATTGTATTAATTTTAAATAATATGTTATATTCGTTAGTAATATCTTCTATCATATTTGCTATAGTTTTATCTATATGTAGATGATTAAATACTTTAAAAGTAATTTTTTTTTGTAAATTCCATTTTATATCTATTCTATGTGCAGTGAAACATAAGTATGGAAAATTATTAAGACCAGTCCAAATATCACATGTTAATGATAATTTACATAATAAACTAAAAAATATTCTAATTTAATCTTATTTATCTTTTTAAAATATTTTATAAATTATATTTCTGTTGTATTTCTAGAAAAACTTTTAATTTGTGGATTCAAATAATTTTGTGCACATGATTCAAAATTTTTATTTTTCGAAAAAAAAATATCATTCATCTTGTATTATAATTTTTGTTATACCTTTTTTGACTTCTTTAGTATTATATTTCCACTTTACTATACTACTAGAACCTATGTGTAATTTGGATTGTTTTAAATCAACGTTATCATCTTTATTTTGTTTAGTTATACATTTTTGTAAATGTCTTGCTATGTGATTTACATTTCCTCTTCTAGGACATGGAATGTTATATTACAATAATTACAATAACACTTACTTTCATTTACAGGGTCTGTAGTTACATGTTCTCAAACTTAAGAACTTTATTTTCTAGGTTTCTTAGAGGCTGTGGATTGTGTTGTGGTGATTTAGGACTGGTTTGACTCCTGATTATGGATATAATCATAGTTATTAATATTTTTTTATTTTAATAAATAAAAAACTAGTTATAAAAGAAAAATTCTTAACTCATAAAACCTAAAACCAAAAATGAAGGGATTAGAAGTAAAGAATTTAAAGGAATTAGAAGTAGAGAAATTTTGACATTGGAGACTGGTGGAGAGTAGCAGATGCAGCAGAGTCTAAAGTCGTTTGTGCCATAGATCTGTGCTCAGCCTCAGTACTAGACTTCGGCACCACATTCTGTTTTTTGCTTCGTCAAGTGACAAGATTACCTCCCTACATAGGTGCAGAAGTCAGATGTGGATTTCCTGTCTTCTTGATTTTCTGTATATCTAGAATCTGAATACGCTACGATCCTTGTGTGATCATTTCTCTTGTAGGCTAGACCTTTCCTTGGAGTCTCTTTGACATAAAACATAACTCGAAGTGCCTCAGTCCAGTGTACTCTTTTCGGTTCATGCATGAATTGACTTAAAAGATTGACTGTATATGAGACATCAGGTAGAGTCACTGTTAGATAGATGAACTTCTCGATTAATTGTTTGTACTAATCAGGATCTTCTAACAAGTCTGAGCTGGTATCTCAGATTGTCGGTGTCTTCTCGATAGACATATTCTCTGGTTTGCACCTCAGATGGTATGTTTCTTCTAGGAGATTAGGGCGCACTTCCTTTGGGACAATGTCATCTTTCCATTGGCATAGCAAACTCAATCCCAAGGAAATAGCATAGCTTTCCCATGTCTTTGGTCATAAAGTGGGTGTGAAGGTTTCTTTTGACTTCTGCAATGTACTGTACATCATTGTTAGTCACCAGTATGTCATTCACATACAGTGCTAGAATAATGTAGCCACCAGTAGTTCTTCTGTAGAACCCAGAATAATCAACAACACTCCTTTGAAAACCACCGGTTTGAATCACTTGCATCCTTTGGGACTCTGTTTGAGGTTATAGATCGTCTTCTTCAATTTACACACACAATCTTTTCTCTGAGCAACATAACCTGGAGGTTACTCTATCAAGATAGACTCGGTCAGATCCCCATATAAGAAGGTGTTTTTGACATCCAATTGGCATACCTCCCAAGAGTGGTTGATAGCTAGAGACAAAATGACTCTGATAGAATTAAGACGAATAATCGGTGAAAATGCCTCTGCATAGTCAATGTCATATGTCTAAGTGAAGTCTCGAGCCATCAATCTGGCATTGTACCTGTCAATGTTGTCATCTAGTTTATACTTGATAAAGTAGACTCATTTGCAGGTGACTACTGTAGTTCTAACATTACGGATCACCAACTTCCAAGTATCACGACTGGTCATTGTAGTTATTTCTTCATCCATAGCGGTCTTCTAATGAGGAAGTGACAGTGCCTTTTAATGATTCCTGGGAATGGACTTAGAAGAAAGAGATAAGGTAAAATTACGGAAATGAGGGTGAAGAGACTCATAAGACAAAAAATGTGGAATAGGATGAGCAGTGCAAATTCAAGTACTTTTCTGAAGGACATTGGGATGATCTGAAGAACTAGAAGGTGGATTTACATCTGCAGAGGAGGATGGTTCAGTAGTGGGAAGTACTAGTGTATGTTGTCGTCGTTGATAAACTTGCAAGGGACAAATGACTTCTTGTTGTACAGTAGAACCACCTTGGGTACTGACGTCTTGTAGCTCAACAACAGATGGAAGGCAAACTGACACACTGGGAAAGGAGTCATCATAATCACACATAAACTCGAAGAAAGTGACATTAGTCGATACGAAATATCGTCAGGTAGGAGGATGAAAACACTGATACCTCCTCTGAGTTATGGAGTATCCGACAAACACACACTTAATGGACCTTGAAGACAACTTATCTAGATTAGATGAGAGATCTTGAACGAAGGCCACACACCCAAACACTCTAGGAGGCAAATTAAACAAATTGGAGTCATGTTTGAGTTGTCGAATAGAAGATATTCTATTGATGAGATTGGTAGCTGTTAGGATAACATCAGACCGTAGTTACTTTAGGACATACATATGAACCATAAGAGTGCGAGTAACATCTAATATGTGTGTATGTTTGCGTTCTGCAACTCTATTTTGTTGTGAGGTGTGGAAACACGATGTCTGATGAATAATATCTAAAGAGGCATATTAAGAGGCAACCTTGGACCAAAGAAATTCAGGAGCATTGTTAGTGCGTAAAACTTTGAAGGTAACATCAAATTGATTTTTTATTTCTGTCAAAAAAAGTTCTATGTACATTATAAGTGTGACCATGATCCTTGAGTAAATATATCTAGGACACTCGAAAAATTATCAATAAAAACTATATAATGCCTATGATTCGACACTGATTGAACTTTAACAGGACCCTAGACGTCACAATAGACTAACTCAAAAGCAGACGAATTCAACACAAGATGCAAATTTTTAAAAGAAGTACGGTGGTTCTTACCCAACTAACACGACTCACAATCAAAACACGAGACTGAACACCATGGCAATGTCTGCCGAAGCTTTCTGTGAGACGGATGACTCAACTAGTAATGCTAAAAGGATGACGGTTCGGACGTAGATGCCACAAATGTCAATCTTTGAGGTATATCGTCATACATTAGCATGTAAACACCATTTCTTCGCTCACGGTCCAAATCAATCCTCCACTCCTTCTATAAATCCTGAAAAGTACAATGGAAAGGGAATAAGGTGACATAACATCGTAATTGTTTTGTAATGACACTAATGTGTAACAAATTTACAAGAAAATCAGAAACAAAAAGAACATTTTTAAAAGACAATTATGAAAAGGCCTGCTCAATCCCTTCACTGGGATAGGACAAGTTTAGCTATCGGTAATTGTCACAGACTGAATATGAGATAATTGAGATAAATGAGTAAACAAATTTCGTGTTTTTGATATATGCAAGGTGGCATCAGAATCAATGCTTTAGGAGGAATTCCTAGATGTAAGATGGACACTAGTACCTAAGGAGATAGTTCGGGTAGTCGTGGCTACGGAGTCAGTGATCTTTAGATGCTGGAGCCTCTTATAGGCAGCCTATGACACTGTGAAGGTCTGCTCCTCACTGGTAGAAATTGAAGTGTGCGATTTGGTAGTGACATTTGCTGTTTGAGGCCGACCAACAATATCCCAACATTTCTCCACTCTGTGTCCCAGCTGTTCATAGTGTGAACATCGTGGACGCCCGCCTGTATCTCCTTGTTTACGACCTCTTTGTTGAGAGTTACTATGACCACGACCACGTGTAGCTGTCATTGTAGGCTGCTTTGGCATTGTAGGAGATATGGCTGTGGAAACTTGGAGGACCTTCGCATAGGTAGTCTATAAATCAGAGATGCTGTTTGCACTTAAAATTTGGCCCTTTATCTGAAAGTTGAGTTTTGGATTCTGGTTGGATAGATATATTGCACTGGTCAGTTCCTCATGACATTGATGCATTCTCATGATATCAATTGTCAACGACTGACATACATCAAGCTCATCAAGTAGGGCACGAAGGACAGTAAAGTGTTCCTGAAAAGATCGATTTCCTTAGCGTAGAGTAAATAACTGCTCATATATCTTACACATCTGAGATATATTTTTCTCATGGTCATATGTGAGGCGTAAGGTGTCTCATAGTTTCTTTGTTGGTCATAACAATATGATTTCTCGTGTAATTGAGGGTTCCATACTATTTGCCATCAATGTAATAATAGTTGCATTATCTGATAGTCAATCTTCATATGTGTTAGACTTGACATTTGGAGGTGGATAGGTAAGATGCTTGAGCTTCCTATGTGCAAGAAGAAAGGTTTCGAAACTGAGTCTATAGAAGATAGTTTGGGCTGGAGAGTTTCTCAGACGTTCCACTCATATGCTTGATCAGAGAATCGCGAGAGGCTATACTAGACTGAAATTGAAAAAAATACCCCAATATATGGTCTGAAAAAGCAATTATGTGAATCGAAATGCTCACTAACACATATGGATGGGACGTATCCACACACAACAGATACTGGAGACAATAAGAGTCTTAAACCATACGAACTGCTTCTTGGGAGCGACTGGACTGCCCCTAAACAGGAGAGGACAACGGGCGTCACTGGTTGCTGGACGTGTGCCAGTGAGCCTTGTGATGGCTGGTGGCTAGTCTTGAAGGGGCTGCTGCTGCTGTTGGCAAGCCTGGGCCATGCTATAGCAGTCGACGGTGGAAGGGGAGGGCTGGGATGGCATTGGTGAGGTGGCCGCGGTCTGCAGGTGCCTGCGAGGAACTTTCCGATGACCGATGGCGGCGGTGTGGTGGCCGAAGGCGGGCGGGCGTCGGCGTCAGGGGTCAGAGGTGGCAGTTAGGGTTTTTGTGCTTTGGTACCATGTTGAGACAGAAAAGTGGGAGAAAAGAAAGAGAGCTAATTCTCATTGATATGTGTAGTTACATATAAATACGGAGATTAGGTATTCTAGATATAAATGGATATCCAATAACTCGTGTACCCATAATAACATAACTACACAAATATATATAAATTTAATAGACATAAAATAAATTGGCAAACACTTATCTGAGGATTTGGCCCCTAGTTTACCTTATTGTTATGCTTAGTTATGTATGCAAATGTAATGAAATCATGAAAACGATGCAAAACCCCCTTGTTGCGAAACCTGTAATGTGAAAAGGCCATTGTATGTGTTGACTAGCATGGTGGAGTCATCGGAACCAGCTTCTGATCGTGTGGATTGGTGGCTGAAGCATAGTCTCTTAACTCAAAGCACTCTCGCTTTTTGCCACTGAAGCTCTCTCAATTTTTCGTTTCCTAAAAATATTCCAAAAGATTTAATTCCCAGGGATTTAATCCCAAATTTGATCCTCCCTCGAAGGTTGAGGTGTCCATGTATAAATGAAGCTAATTGTAGCTCAAGAATTAGTAAGAAAGCCAAAAGTGGCAACACAATTTAGTAACGACAGTTGCTACTAACTCTGGAGTGGTGACGCTCTTGGTCATAGCGTCTGACAGAGTCTCTAGAGTTGGTAGTCTCCTGCTACAATAAATGCTGGAATCTAGCCAAATAGATGGGGTTGTGGATCTACGGGATTCATCAAAATAAGGAAAGATTTCAAAATTGAAAACTTTCCAAAATGAAGAAAAAGGATGGTTCAATGGGCACAGAAAGCTACAACTATTTGATCATTGATAAATTAGCATCCAACGACATGTAGCTCAGAACCTACGAAAAATGCTAGTCAAGGTCAACAAAGGAGCTAGGAGAGATTTAAGGATGTCTTAATTGAAGTCAATGGGATCCAAAATAGGAAACCCAATCTCCTTTAAAATAGGAAAGTCAAAACAATTCTAAATATTGAAGGTGACAGGTTGAGATAACAAATTCTGTTTACAATGTTAAGACACAACGTGTGGCAGCGTCCAATGTTGAACACATGGTCATCTACGTTCAACAACATGGGCATGAAAATATGTTCAAGAATGACACCATCAAACATAAAGAGTGTTTTATATTGCAGTGTGGTAACAGTGATGGTTGTTCAACTCTAAAAGAGTTTGGGGAATGTCAAAATAAGATATTTACAAATATTACCATTGCTACAGTGGGTATATTGGAACCTTCTTAGAGGTGAATGGAAGAACTTGCAGATTAGAGGAAGTTAGAGTCTTGAAGCACTAGAATCAGAGGTCGCACGACGAAACTATGACTTGTGGATGTTGCAAACTTATCTAGAGGTTAATTGATCGTCTATGAGCATGGCTTCGTCTTTTGTGGTCCTATTCTGGTGTTTTAGAACTCTTTTATCTTTTTATGCTTGTCTTGCTCTTCAATTTGTTCTTTTTGACTTATAACTTAGTTGCATTTGATGAAACTGAAGAAAGTAGGAAGAATAGTGGTTGTAATCCCCATGGGAAAGATTAAATTAATATTATTAACACGTTCATTTGCCTCAAACAATTGGTATACTATATTTACCATTTATTCTCCATAACATAGAGAACAAATAGTGACATGACAATATTTTAAAATATTATACATTCTGGTTAGTCAACCTTACTTATTGTTGAGATGGGTAGAGAATACTATATTATTCATTATAGCAAAGGATTACAATCTCTTATACATAGGAGAATATATACTTAACTTACAAGTAATCTGATAAATGGATAACACAAAGATTCATGTAAGGATCCTTTTATTCTAACTTACAATCTCCAATATGCACAGTTTGTTACATATTAATTCATGTGTATATTATTAAATAAAACTTCATAACTTAAAAAGAAATGAAAGTAGTAGTAGATGCTGTAGCAGTAGCAGCGGCAATAGGTAAAATAAGATTTGTAAACAAATGATAACAAATTGACACAATCAACCTTCTGAATACACCATTATGATACAGAGGCACAAGAGAAACATAGACAACACGTAACCATGCACAAACGAACCAAATTTGTAGATAAATGTCAACAAATTGGCACAATCGATCTTTCGAACGTATCATCGTGATCCAGAGGCACAAGAGAATTGTGGACAGCTCGTGTCCATGCACAAATAGAGGTAGGCAACAGTAGTAGTCAATCACGTTGACCATAAGGTAGTAGCACGTTGCAGTAGTAGCAAACCAAGAAAGTTTTGGATTTTCTTGTAAATTAAAACTTTAAGGTCTTTTTGGTAAATTTTGCGATTTTAGAAGAACTTAGGATATTTCTTCAAAATCTTCATCAAACCCTAATTTCCTTTTTTTTTCCTCTTCTTCTTCTTCTTTACATCACTTTTGTACCCACATAACTCCAGTAACAGCTCCATTGTCATAGGAAACCTCAACGTCCTTGCAATTGATGGGAATGGAGACGAGCTCATCAAACCAGACACTACTCCACCTCCATTGCTGTCACCACATCGACGACATGAGAACTCACTAGACAACTTTGACTCGTTGATGTCCGACTGGGGCTATAGCTCGTGCACCTCTTGCTCTGCTAGTCAGAGGTCTCCCCCTCTGACAGACTCCCCATCTTCGACACTGATAGGTGCCATTGGATTGTGTTGGCCTTGGGATGAGGGGTAATGGATGGCGCCTGGAGTGGCGAGAACCTTGAAGATTTTGTCGGAGGAAAGAAGGAAGGAAGATGCTATCTCTTGCTTGCAAAAGGAAACCTTAGATATTAGTCTTGATTATGGCGGAGGACTCCCGTCTTCTCCTTCTTTTTCTTTCTTAGCCTGTTCCTAAGTCATGATCCTTTTGGGAGTGGTGGGAACACCGCTAGATGTGGGAAAAGGCAGGCGCAACAACAAGCACCGACAGATGTGCGAAGAGGATGAGAAAGAAGAGGTTTTTCTATAGGTCTGCCATTGCTGATGGTGGTGCTACAACGATGGTCCAGCGATGGCTACTGCTTTTGCTTTCTCTTTCTCTCTTTTTGGTTAAGCGTTAAGCTTTGATATCATGTTGAGATTGAATGAGAATACTATATTATTCATGATAACAGAGGATTACAATTTCCTATATACCAAAGAACATATATTTAACTCACAAGTAACCTAATAAATAGATAACATAGAGTTTCATATAAGTATTCATTTATTCTTACACGTAATATTGATTGAAGGTTCCATGATATTGAGAGTAAACTGTTGATTTAGACTAGTTAACTTTTGTTACGGGGCATTCAAGTTTAGTCACCTTCACCTTATGGTATTAGTTGAAGGCCATTAAGTTGCATTGTATTGGGTGAAATGGAAGGAGACGTGTGGTGGGAGGTGGAAAGGAGCTCGTTTAGATGTTAATCCCTTATGCTGTTTGGTGAGTTAGGTGGATTGGAAGAAACAATAAAATCTTTGAAGGGGTTTGGTTGGAGGCTGAAGTTATTAGAAACAAGGTCTCCAAGCTTGTGAATGAGTGGACCACTTTGGCCCAAGAAGTTCAGAGGGAGGTAGATTCCGGCGTCATTGTGGGGTTGGAATTATTGTTGGCTCTTTGACGGTCTTTGACTTTGTTTTGTTTGAGTTTCTTTGTTGGACCTTTCTTGGATACACTAACAATGAATAACATTATACCTATTCCAACAATAAGACCTTTATTTTATAGGGATTCCATATTCATAATTACTGTGGTACGTAAAATAAAGGTATCAGGAAGAAAATTCCATCCAGTCTTACCTTACTGCTGATCCTTTTGTTGTAGTACATGAAAAAGTGTTGATTAAGGCTCTTAGATCCATTTACTTCAATGCACTGGCAGCAATCTCCATTCCTTACTTAGGTTCAAGCTCTTTCATAATCCATGAAAGGTGTGAAATATTTATCTTTATTTTCAGGTTACAGTCTGACATATCGCTACCTATTCTCAGAGAACTAGCTCCACATTATCTCCAGGATGCTGGCAAGGTATATTTAAACTGTAGCTTGTATTTGTAACATTACTTTTCCTTAAGCATGAATATCCATTTCATTATCGGTATATACTTTGTTATGCTTTTTAGCCATAATAAAAAAATGAATTTGATTGATCTTTGGGAGGGGCATATATGAGATCAAGTTCTGTAATCTGACATCTTGTTTTTGGATGTGCCAAAGGAGAGAATGGACTACTTGGAAGATGGAAAAAACATATTCAGATTGCGTTTGAGGATGTGTTCCTCTTTATATCCTATTAATGAACGGATTAGGGACTTTTTCCTTGAATATGATAGAAACAACCTTCGCAAGAGTGCGCCTTGGGGTTCTGAGCTTCTTGAGGTATTATTTTGTCTCTATGTTGGTGATATGGAAGATCAAATTTCTACTTTGTGAAGTTTCTTATTGTTATGGTCAACTTTTTAATTTTGCATGTGTTTTCACCATCTCCTTGTAACTTATCTATATGGTTGGAATATTTCTAATTTCCTGACAGATGTTGATGCCTAAATATAAATATTACTTCAAGGCCTGAACTAATGTAGCAATTTGAGATTCCTTGTTGCAGAAAGTCTTTCTAATGTTTTAAGAAAATACATAGAGGTTTAGAGGTTTGGATGCCTGAAAGAATGATGCTGTTAGTCTTGTTTTTACATATATCTACTTTGGTTTAGAAAGTTTTTCACTTGTTGTTACTTGATGGTCTTTGTTTTTACATATATGTACTTTCTATTACTCTTCTTGTATGCTTAACTTAATGCACATGGTGATGAGCTGTGCTTCCTTTGCTCCTTTTGTCTTGGAATGTAGCTCCCTTTTTATGTATTTTCCTTTCAATTCATTGGCACAAATAAATTGTAATTCAACAAATATTCTATGCTGTAGTGGTCTCCAGGAGTTTTATTATTTTAGGTGTTTTTTTCGTTATTAACTGGAATGCCATGGCTTCTGTTACAGGCTATTAACAGCTTAAAGAATGTTGATTCCACTGCATTATTGCAATTTCTTCAGCCAATCCTCAACATGCTTCTCCATCTAATTGGTGATGGTGTCGAAACCCTTCAGGTTTTTTGCTCATGCATTATTGATCATTATATTATTTTATAATGCAATTTTGGATGGGAATTTTTTCATATGGAATCTGAGATTACTGGAGAAAAACTCTCCTATTATTGTTTACAAAGTAATTCATGTGACCGCACTTTTCTATAAGCATACCCATAATGTCATCAGCTTAACCTGCAGTCCAAATGAATATACAACATATATGACAACAGAAAAGAAAAAAAGAGAGGCAAAGATGGAACACGAAGATGCCGCAAATTGACAGCTGATAAAGGGACTGCTGCATTTTTACTTGACTATCTGTTGCATCCTTACTTGCCTATGAATGATTATCGATTCATTGAAGCATTTGGTGTTTCCTTACATGATACATTTCGGTTGATGACTTACCTACAGCTTCTCAAACATTTTTATGCCTTCTACTGTGTCATGCTGTTGTATTTGTTTGCATGGTATATTTCGTAGTGGTCCTTTTTCTTAATCTTTTTCCATAATTTTTATTGCAGGTTGCTGCCTTCCGTGCTATGGTGAATATTTTAACCAGGTAAACTGTTTTAATATCATATCAGTAATTTAGTATGACATTTTATTCTTTAATCTTGTTTAATGTAGCTGCTAGAAGCCTAGGTGGGGCTTGATGATTGATCATTTGTGTGCTCTCTAAGTCACCATGGTCTCTGTTCCTGTTATGATAACCATATCTACAAACAAAACATTGCCGAACTAATATTGTGGTGCAAGTGTTTACCTGCCTATTTCATTTGTCATCATACTGAATATGCAATGTAGGCAAAATTGAAATGCTTTAAAAATATGGTTGCATGTGTTTAAAAAACCCAATCATTTGTTTTATAGTTGAGTTCTATGATAAACAATCACATCAGGTTAAGATTTATTGCCTTGTTAAATTTCAAAGAACTTTTTTTTGAAGAATGATGAGATTTCTCATTTATATATGAAAAATCCAAGAAAATAAACTGTAGAAGGAACTACAGAAAAGGTGCCTATGATCTAAAAAATAAAAATTACAATCAGCTTCTCCAAGCCTCTTCTCCCTGCACTCCTAATAAAGCTCTCCCCTAGTGCAACAGCAATGCCCAACAGGTTGACATCAACAGCTTGACAGAACCAACTTCATTATTAAACTCCATTTTATTGTGAAGAATCCTGACAGACCAACAACCTGCATGTGCAATCACGCATAAATGCATAGCCTTATGCTTGTCTCTGCATCTTCTTTTCGAATCTGTAAAAATATACCAGATTGATTCCACATATCTAATTTCAGCTCTAGGCCTCTAAGTGAAGCTTATGCCCTAACCTTGCCAGAAATGTTTAACAAATACACATCCAACAAACAGATGATGCTGATCTTTCTTCTGGAATTGCAGATAATTTCCCATTTTGATCTTTAAGTTTTTTTAAAGGCTCTTCCTCTAGCTAGCAGCCACATCAGTAATTTAACTTTTAATGGGCTCTTCACCTTCCAGATATTCCTTTCATAACAAAAAACGTTGAATGAGGACTCAGAATGGCTCTGTATGCGTTGCTGACTGTGAAGGACCCATGTGATGTCACCATCCATTTCCACCTATCCTCCTGCCATTAGTATTGGGGCTAGATACAACACACCCATAAATGTGCTGAACTTTGCAAACTCGTCATTTTTCATGTGATGTCCGACAGGAAGAGTCTGTGACCCATGCACATAAGCTTCTTGGACTGGTAATTCCTTATTCTGCACAATTGAACAGCAAAGCAAAATCATCCTTTAATGGTCTGTCAGGCACTCACCTATCCGAACAAAGTTGATTGCCACTTTGTATTTAAAAAAATTAAAAGCCTTGAGCTTTGTATTTTATAGTTTTCAAATACCTAAAAATTCCAGTAGTAAGCACAATAAGTGATTGCTGATAAATTACATAATCACGTCCGAATCTCTAAGCTTAATGCAATGCCTAATCTCTATGTTCATCATCAATTGCTTACCCAATGTCCATGTGGATAAATTCCTTATTTCTAGGATTTTTATAATATAATAATCTTTTTACCATACGTTCAATTGGGAAACGAGGAAACAACAGATTTATCAAGAGTAGAAAAGATTTACTGGCTATGAAAATGGTAGTTGGATTTTCAGTTTATGGTGATAGAATCACGAGTCTATGCCAAAGTTAGTCAATGTTGAGTTCACTTACCTCAACCCACAAGCAGCATGGGATAGGCTATGCTCATGTCAGCAATGCATCTAGTGGCAACTGTTTGCTTCTTGCTCCTTCATTTCACATAATTATGCCAGACAGTGGTTATGTGAAACTGATGATTGTATGACTTTCTATCCCTTTGGTAGCCTGTCAGCCTGCATAATCGATATTAGAGTAACCAGCTATGTCTAGGATCTGTTGACGACTATCAACAAGACATTTGACAGGGGACATTTTCTTTACCTCCTGATGGAAAAGCAGTTTCCAGATGGACTTTCATGGGACACCATGCATCAGTAGCAAACCCCATAACGAATGCAATATTAGGGTGTGTATTGGTAAGATAAATTAGCTTAGTCACCAAGGCACCTGTACTGTATCGTTTACTTAATAGCCTCTAACCTTCAACCATAGAAGTACATGAATCTATTTTCATTGGACTACTTGCATGTTCTTCACATCGTAGCCCAGCCTCATGAGGCAGATCCTTTGCATATTTTCTCTGAGTGTGCCACCACATTTATCCAGAGGTGTAACCAAATCCCATGGCCTCCAGATATTTTGTGCGGTCACTTCCTCCATGGGTTGTTTGCATGCCTAGTGTTGTAAGGCTTCCTCATTAGTGGTGGGAATAAAACAAGAAGACAATACTAGGAAAACTTGCTAAAGTAATGATCAAGGTGATAAAAAGAAACAATATGAGCAATAGGGTGGCAACTGGTGAGTACATGACCTTCTACCTTACCAAAGAGAAATAGGCTACTCATCGACAAGAAGAGTTGCAACATCAAAAGTAAGATTAGAGGCAGATCAAATGTAGCATTATCATGTTTGGGGTCTTTGTCAACTATGATAAACCTGCAAAAGTGAATCTTTTGGGGAGACAATAAATGGAGGAGGAATAGTTGCATCATCAAAAGTAAGATTAGACCTTCTTAGGAAAAATAAGGAGTGCTCTTGGTTATATCGGCAGAATCGAAATGACTTTGGGTAGCAAATTGAAACAATGATACCCCTTTTTGAGTCTGGGAGTACTCAAGAAACTAACAGTTGAACGAACAAGTGTACCCATTCTCCCATCCAGGAGCAGTAGCTTGAAAAGAGAAAAACCACCTAAAAATATAGCTGGTCACATGATGAATAGGTTAGTCACAGCAATGACGTCAAAAGGGAATCACATTTTCAAGTTTCAAGCATAACCAATATTTATAAGATAACAAGCACTGAGAATTTCATCTCCCAAATTTTATTGGGAGCAACATTTGTAATGTAAAGGTACGAGTCTCTTCCAACACCATTTAGCTAGTAGTATGAATACTGGAAGTTTGGTGAAGAATGCCATGGCAAGTACTAAAACTTTGCAGATTAGATTTCATGTATAACAAAACATTATCAATGTGAAAACATCAATATCACAAGAAAACAGTGTTTTATCTCTTGATAAAGTGATTTAAATACATGAATGACTTTGTATCATTGTTTTAGCAAATATTCCCATGATATACGAGAACAAAGAAGTAGTACTCCAATTATTGTCGCTAGACATGGCAAGTATTTGGGAAACCTAAACATCTGAAATGCACTAGGTCCGAAGTAGAGCTCAAATTATTGCCATGAAGAAACATGACCCATGGTGCTTGCCATCTAAAATGTCTCCCACTCAAAAGATGTAGCATGACTAAAAGTAATAAGCTCTCTCCTTTGGTGAAAGCAGCTTAGCTGGAAAGTCACACAAGTCATATATACGTGTGTAAAAGTGGAAGAGGAGGAGATTATATTACATTAGGGTATGTAGTTATATATAGGGCTTTTCGGTTAAATGCATATCCAATAACTCATATAACAAAGATGAGCTAAACTATATAACATAACATAACATAACATGACTCCTTTAACACTTACCCTCAAGTTGGAGCATATATATCTTTTATGTCCAGTTTGGTACACAAGGAGTCAAAAATCCCTATGCTTTATCCTTTGGTGAAAATATCAGTTAACTGCTCTGATAATTGAGTGAATAGTGTTGAAATAATTTCTCGTAGCACTATGTCTCTAATATAATGATAGTCAACTTTTATATGTTTTGTGTGTTCATGAAAGGTATGAGTTCTGATAATAACATAGCTACTTGATTATCACAATGCATAGGAATAGATGTTTCCACAGTAAAATCAAACTTTAACAGGAGTGATCTGATCCACATTAGCTCGTAGGCCGTCTGTGTCATGGACTTGTACTCTACTTTTGCATTAGACATGGATACTGCATTCTGCTTTTTGCTACGCTAGGCGACAAGATTTCCTTCTACGTATGTACAAAAGTTCGAGGTAAACTTTCTATCTTCTCCATCTCCAGTATACCCTGAGAATATGCTTCTATCTTCAGATTAGCACTCCTATATATGAAACCCTTTCCAGGTGCACTTTTTACATATGTAAGAACCCATAAGGCTCCATCTCAATGTACTTTTTTAGATTCATATATGAACTGTCTCAATAGGTTGACTGCATATGAAATGTTTGGCAATGTCACTGTCAAATATATGAGTTTCCTGATCAATCGTCTGTATTGGTCGAGATTCTGTAACAACTCTGAAGTAGTGTCTCAAGATGGTGTCTAGTGTCTTAAGATGGTGTCTATTTAATGGGAGTGTTTTCTGGCTTGCACCTCAACAGTCTTGCCTCTTAAAGAAGGTCTAAAACATACTTTGTCCGTGATAATGCCTCTTCCTTTCCATAGGCAAATTCAATCCCAAGGAAGTGTTACAGTTTACCCATATCATTAGTGACAAAGTGTGTTTTAAGGTGTTCCTTTATTTGCCTAATGTCTACTATATCACTATCTGTTATCAATATATGATCAACATAGACTGTTAATAAGACGCATCCATTTGTAGCCCTCTATAGAATATAGAATGATCAACAACACATCTCTAAAAGCCTCCTATCATAACATTAAATGAAGCTTTAAGGCTTTGTTTTAGTCCATAAATAGTCTTCTTCAACTTGCATACTCTATTCTCCTCCTGAGCAACATACCCTGAAAGTTGTTCTATATGTACAGAATCGGTCAGATCATCATATAAGAAGGCATACTTCACATCTAGTTGGTACAATTCTCATGAATTATTGATAACAATAGACATCAATACTTTGATGGAATTGAGATGTGCAACAGGTGAGAATGTTTCTGCATAATTGATGCCATAAGTCTGAGTGAAACCTCGACCAGCCAGTTTAGCTTTATAACAGTCAGTTGTGCCATCTGCTTTGTACTTCACCATATATACCCATCGACAGGTGACTATGGTGATTCCAACAGGGTGGGTCACCTAACTGTTAAGTGTCACGAGCTGTTAATGTCATTATTTTCTCATTCATGGTTGCCTTCTATTTGAGATTTAACAGTGCCTCTTGATAATTTTTGAGAATTGATTTAGAAGGAATAAACAAGGCAAAGGTACGAAAAATAAGGTGAAGGGAATCATAAGAAACAAAATTTGAGATAGAATGAGTTGTGGAGGAATGAGTACCCTTAACGAAGCATAATTGAGAGATTAGAGTTTGTTGGAGGTGGATTTGTAGTTACAGAGGAGGATGGTTCTGTCATTAGAGGCATGTTTGTCTTTTGACTGTGACGATACACCTATAAAGGAAGAGACACCTCCTTATTGGTTGGAATGTCTTGAAGATCACCTGTAAAAGGAACACCAACAACAGAGGGAAGAGGACACTCAACATCAAGTGTGACACCATTAGACCTTGTGTTTGACTCAAAGAGTGTCACATTGGTAGACACAAGATACGTTTTTGTTGGACGATGAAAACACCTATAGTCCCTTTGAGTGCAAGAGTAACCAACAAACTTGCACTTGACTAATCTAGGAGACAATTTATCAAGTCAAGGAGAGAAATTATGAACAAAAGTAAGACACCCAAAAATCTTTGGTGGTAAAGAAAACAATTCTGTGTCTGACCGAAGATGCTTAACGGGGACCTCACCTCCTAACAGTGTGGAAGGCATCCTATTGATGAGATATATGGTCAGGAGAATAGCGTCTGACCAAAGAAACTTTGGAACACTCATATGTAACATGATAGCTCACGTGACATCTAGAATATCCTTGTGTTTGCATTTAGCAATTTATTTTGTTGGGAGGTGTGATGATAAGTAGTTTGATGTATAATTCCTAGAGATGCACAATAAGATTGAATATTAGATTGAAAAAATTCAAGGGCATTATCTGTGCGTAAGCATTTTAGAGTAATATCAAACTGGTTCTTTATTTCTGTAATAAATGTTTTAAGGACATCAAACATATAACAACGATCTTTAAGCAAATATGCCTATGACACTCTTGAAAAGTCATCAATAAAAATAATATAGCAATGATGACTAGATGCTGGCGGGACTCTGGTTGGACCCAGATGTCATAGTGAACTAACTCAAATAAATTTTGACTGGACACAAGACGTAAACATCTAAAAGAAGCATGATGGTGTTTGTCTAATTGACACGACTTACAATTGAATGGAGAGACAGAAGCTTACGACAAGGTTGTTGTAACTTGAGATGTGATGGGTGACCTAATCGGTGATGTCACAAAACTGAAGACTCAGATGTAGACGCCACAGATGTAAGTTATTGAGGTATGTCATTACGAGTCAGAATGTACACACCATTATCTTGTTTATGGTCCAAATCAATCTTCTTTTTCATCTGTAAATCCTAAAATGTGCAGTGAAATGGAAAAATGGTCACATAACAAAGTAATTGTTTTGTAATGACACTAATGGAAAGTAGGTTAATAGGAAAATCAAGTAGGTAGAAGACTTTTTCAAGTCAAAGGTGAGTAGAGGCCTTCACAACCCCTTATTTGCTAACAGGTTAAGAACAACTATCAGCGATATCAGAAAGTTGAGATAAACATATAAAAATGATTTTTGTACCTAACATATGGGAGGAAGCACCCGAGTTAATGATCCAAGAGGTATTCCTAGATGTTAGGAGGGCACTAATACTTGAGGAAGTAGCGTGAGAAGCGGTGGCGGTGGAGTCGGTGGCTTTTAGCTACAGAAGTCGTTCATAATTAACCTGGAAAATAGGGATAGTCTACTCTTCGTTGGTGAAAGTACCAGGTGATGAATTAGTGGTAACATTCGCTATCTGAGGGCGGTTAATGACATCCTAGCATCTGTTTATTCAGTGTCTCATCCGTCCATAGTGAGAGCATCGTGGCCATCTCCCAATCTCTATGTCCACGACCCCCTCCTTAGGAGCTACCACGTCCTTGACTTCGTGTAGTTGCCATAGCTGACTAATCTAGAGTAGGTGTGGTTGTGGAAATCTAAAGAATTCTGGCAAACGTGGTCAGTAAATTAGGGACATTGTCAGCATCGAGGATTTGTCCTTGAATCTGAGATCGAATTTAGACTAAATAAATATATCGTAACAATTAGTTTTTCTTTGTACTGTTTCATTTGATATCTCTTGTTAAGGGTTGATAAACCTTAAGCTCATCATGTAAGGCTCACAGAAGTGCAAAGTGTTCCTAAGTTGAATGATCATCCTAACGTAAGGTGAACAACTGCTCATACACTTCGAAAATCATGGGTATATTTTTCTCATGATCGTATGTGACATGTAACGTACTCCAGATCTTCTTCGTAGGTCGTAATATCGTGACATCCCGTGCAATAGTGGACTTCATATTGTTCACCAACCAAGATATTATTGTAGAGTCACCAGCGTATTAGTCCTCGTATGTGGCATCTTTGTTGTCTAGTGGTGGCTTTGTAAGATACTCTTACTTGTGATGTGTTGCAATAAATGTTTCAAAACTCTACGCCCAAGGAAGATAATTTTTACTATTATGTTTTCGAGATGTCCCACTAAGATTTTTAACCAAGGATTTGTGGGAGGCGATGAATCAAACACAACCAATCAGATTTGTAAGAATAGTACTAATAGAGGTAGTCGGACTACTACACCAACTCGTGTGGACGTGACAGGTCCACACATTGGAGACATTTTGGATTTGTTGGTCGTCTACAACATGAAGTTGAGCAGTGATGTGACAGCTAACACCGCTGTTCAGACAAGGAGGAGAGGACGACTGCTGAAAGAGACGACTGCTGAAAGAGGGCTGGAAGACGTGGGAGAGAGGGGTCAGGCTTGCTGGAGAGGATGGCTGCTGCAAAGGAGGACCCCAGAGGGCCTGATGATGGCTGATGACAGCCCTGGACTGGCTGTTTCCGCCGCCAGAGGCATGTGGGAGGGGTGATGGCGCCAGCAGGTCAACCTGGTGGACCTGTCGACGCTGAACAGATGGCATGGAAGGCTTGCTGATGTGAGAACAGGGGCCGGAAGAGATGACTGGCGCCAGAACTGGGTGGGAAAAAGGTGGCCAGTGGTGGCTTGGGTTTCTGCCACTTTTTTTTTTGTTTTTTTTTTCTTTTTCAGACCTGGTGCTCTGTAAAAGTGGAAGAAGAGAAGAGATTGTATTACATTAGGGTATGTGGTTACATATACATAGGGTTTATCGGTTAAATGGATGTTCAATAACTCATATAAAAAAGATGAGCTAAATTACATAACATAATATAACATAACATAACATAACAAAACATGACTCCTCTAACAACGTGAAATATTCTTTTCATAAAATGTCACTCGTATAGTGTTTCGCATATCTCCTTAGTTGTTTCATACTATTCATTAATGAGAACAGCAGGAGATGACAGAGTACTTGTCGTTCAGCCTTGGAACAAACGTGTTTCTTTCATCTCAATTAGATCATCAGTAAGATGTGATGACTCTAATCCTAAAGAATTGCAACAATAGAAGGTAGTTGATAGCGCTCAACTTTATAGTGTTCCATCAAACAGCTTGGACTCCATAGACAATGTCATTAGACATGGAAAACGGGCCGGGCCGGGCCGGTCGCAATAGGCCATGGGCCCGGCACGGCCCATGGCCCGCATCTGGGTCGGGCCCACGGGCCAAAGGCCATTTCCCGCGCACAGCGCGG
>JAMKQA010018650.1:0-11971 GCA_024699735.1 Posidonia australis
TATAGGGATCTATGAGAGGGGTAACTCATGGAAGTTGGAGGGCCTCGTAGACGAAGAGGCTCGAATATTCTCGAGCACATTCGTTGGCAAAGGTAACAGCTGGAAGATGGAAGGTCAACAGCTGCGGTCTGGAAACGGCTGGGCGCCACTTTGGTGCGCCACCTTGGTGCGCCACCTTGGTGTGCCACATTGGTGCGCCACATTGGTGCGCCAACTTGGTGCGCCAACTTGGTGCGCCACATTGGTGCGCCACCTTGGTGCGCCACCTTAGTGCGCCAGCGAGCACACAGATTTCTTTGGGCTCTGGCTCGCTAATAGGTTTGGGGCTTGGTTTAAGGGCTGATCACATCCAAAGCAACATACGGATACTCATCTCCGGGTCACCTCAAAATCGGGGTGTCTACAGCAGGCATCATGGATCCGAACCGTAGTTCCAACGCAGTATCAGCGTCACCAGCCTGGATCTCCCCAGAAGGTTCGTATCAAGAGAGCAGCCAGCCAGAACTGTAGAGCATATGGCAGGGTGTCACACAGAGCAGAGAGCAGGCAGAGCAGTCAGCAACTTAGGATCCGGTCCAAGAGATAGACTCAGATAATGATATCGGGGATCTGGACCTGTTATTTCAGGAGCAGCTAGACATGCTCGAAGAAGATACGGCAGAGTATGACCGCAGAAGGAAGGGCAAAGCGGTTGTCACAGCATCACCAGCAGACTTACCAATACCACCCCAGGACCAGGCTTCAATCATGGTCCTGCAAGAAACAGATGAGAGGGATACTACACCATTGGAGTCAATCTCCTGTCAGTCGGGAAGCGGGTCTAGTTGGTATTGGCAATATAGGCCTCACCTCGATGGTGAGGATTAGAATCATGAAGCAAGCACGAGTGGGACAGATGGCGGCCCCACCGATCAGCAGCAGAGCAGCCACCAACAAACAAGATTTTGTACATTTAGCAGAAACAAGAATAAAGAGGCATCCGCATTGGAGGCAGAAACTTTTAGCTCCTCAGATCGTCCAGACGAGGAAGCACGAGCAGCTTTGCAATGTCGACACAAAAACACAAAGGTCACTGTGACAGTCCTCAAACGCCATCAGGGTGCAGAATCAGAGGAAGTCTTTTCAGTAAACATCACTGACCCGACATTAGAAAAAGGAGGCCCTGTCAGGGGGAGCAGTCATTCTAGAGGGCATGGACCATACGGAGCAGTCAGAGCCTGTCAACGCCTCCTATTTAAAGAAGTACTATCAGTGACTCTCAGTTGATCTTAATGCCTTGCACCGTGAGTCATGCATCATTGCACAGCATAAATAATCCTTTGTATTCTTGTTTTTCTTTTTTGTATAGCATCATCATTGCCCAATGAGGAAATTGGGAGCCTGCCTGCGAAAGATGTGTCAAGTCCTCCTCATGTGCCACTACCCTAGAAGCTTAGGATGTGAGGGAGAGATTTCAGAGGAGTGGGCTAAATGTACAAATACCCATGGGACCTATATCTCATGAGAGAGTTAAAATCTTAGGTCTAGAAAGAGAGTGAACAGTAAAAAATACACAAGACCTTGGAGCATAAAAGAAATAAGAAGACAGAAGTAGTAGACAGAAGCTGAGCTCCACCGAGAGAGGCATGTAAACAACCCTACTCCTATTTTTTAGCTTGGAGAGGAGTCGAAGCACGCACTTACTAAACCCAAATGATCAAAGGGATTAGCCACCCCTTTAGCACAACAGAAATAGCAGCCACCCTCCTCAGTATAAGTGTTTATTACCTTCAAGCAGGAGTAGGGTCAGTTAGCATGCCTATGAGGGAGAAAAGAAAGATGAATCCTCAAAAGAGTAGATATAGAACCCCAAGACTTTGGCATGAGGCCCATAAATTTGAAGGAGAGCCACAAACAAACCTAAGTGCCTAGGTTAGTATCACATGAGTCAAGGACAGTGTCACCTCTTATAGCAGGCAAAACAGACTTCTTTGGCGCTGAGGGCACCAATATATCAATTTAGTATTTCTCTGCATTTCGACCAGGGGCATGTCAGCTGCCTTATGAGTCATATAAGCATTTAGATAGGGTGCATTTTTAAGCATAATTACAAGGCATCTTATTCGCATTTCGACCAGGGGCATGTCAGCTACCTTATGAGTCGTATCAGCATTTTGTCTAGGACACATTTTTAGTCAAAGTATAATTGCATTCACTTTGCAAGGCATTTTGTTCATATTACGACCAGGGGCATGTTAGCTGCCTTATAAGTCGTGGTCTGAGCAAGCAAGCATTCAGCCAGGGGTATGATAGTCACTTCCATAAAGTGGAGGGATTTGAAATCAGAGACAAGCCAATTAAATTAAGCCTGATTAGCAGATATGGACTTGCAAGAATCAGTAAACAATGCAAAGCAACATCAATTTTATTGTGCCCCATCATGAATACAAATATCACTAATCAGTTCGGGGCCTCTTTGAACTGCTAGCCACCATGAAATTGGTGCCACTAGGCAGAATCTCGCTCAAGGGCCACGTCTCTCTTATCTCCGCCTCATACCCAGCTATGCAACTGGAGCCTTTGATGATGGCAAGACTGGAGGCCTTGATGCCAGCACTCATCCGTTGGGCCAACTCAGTAGTGGATGCATTCGAGCCCACTACATGCTTTTTCAGTCCATCCAGGCAGGGGCTTTGCTCTATGGAGTCCTGGCAGAAGCCGAATTGGCGAAGGACCCGGACAGGGTGATACTCCATGCCACCAAAGAATCCATGAAGGACCACGAGTCGCATGTTCGTGGCGTTAAAAAAGGCAGTAAAGTTCTGTGATGCAGAAGATATGATGCACCATGTCACAGAATCCGCATCGAGATTCCACAGCTTGTCACACAACTCGTGCACCCCCGGGAGTGACCTCAAGTGATGCGTGCGGCTATAGGCCTCAAAGGCAGAAGGCCGAGGGCGCAGAACCTTCATCCCCATATGGGCGGCAAACCAAACCTGGCAAAAGGGAACTATGGTTAATGAAAGCACAGTAGAATATTATTAAATATTGACAGATGATCTGCTTACCTGCACCAGGGCGCCACATCCATAGAAGTGGCGGGAGCGCCTCAACGCCCGGTCCAAGCCGACGTAGGTTTCGGCAAGCAGAATCGGGGCCAAGTCGATCTGGCGAACAACTACCGCCCAGGCTATTTTTGCCACCTCAATAGCCACAGTCGTCTGGCCATGGCTAAAGACCAACTCCCCAAGAAAGCGCAGCACGAAGCAATACAGCCATGGGGTACCCATGGAGGAGCGGGAACCAATCATTGAATCGAAGTAATCCAGGCGTATCATGGGGGTGGGACCATCCTTGCAGATAAACTTCTCCTCACAAACCTCCTTGGCAATGCACGTGAGCCGGCTCACGACGTGTGCATAACTAGCATGGCAGTAGAACACTGGTGAGGACATAAACGGTGACAAGCCACAGATTCGCCTGACTTCCTCTAGAGTTAGAGTCATCTCCATTTTCCCAAAGTCGAAAACATGCAGGGCTGGTTTCCAGAATCAGGCCATGGCACATAGCAAATGCCAGTTAACCTCCACTTTGGCTATGCTCAAGAGGGAGGAAGAAATACCCCAAATCCGAAGTTGCTTCTGGTCATCGGCTGTCAAAGCATCGATCCAACCGAGCAAAGTGTCAGAGCAGTACCTGGGGGTCACCATGGTGGGATAGCTCTGCAAATATGGCAGTAAAAAGTGAATCTGACATAAGCATGGAAAATCATGGCAATCTAGCATGGTGATGCAAGAAATACATGTAGAAAATCAAGGAGCATTATTCAAAAATCTGCAGCCATGTAACAACAAAAATCTGCATAGACGCGTAGCAGAAAAAAAAATCGCAGACATATAGCAGAAAAAGGAGCAAATCTGCAAAGATATGAAACAAGAATCTGCGAAGACATGAAGAGAACAATATCTGCAAAGACATGTAGCAGGCAAACTTGTGAAGGCAATAAACAGAAAGCAAAATCTGCATAGACGCGTAGTAAAATAAAATTTCGCAGACATATAGCCGAAAAAGAGCAAATCTACAAAGACAGGAAAAAACAAGCAAAAAATCTGCAGCCATGTAACAACAAAAAACTGCAGCCATGTAGCAGGAAAACAAGCACATCCGCAGAAATACATGTAGAAAATCAAGGAGCATTATTCAAAAATCTACAGCCATGTAACAGCAAAATCTACATAAACTAGTAACAGGAAGCACGAAAAACAGAGGAAAACACTTACCATCGTGATGCAGAATCCGCGTCTAGGAAGATCAGAAAATGATCAGAAAGTGTGCAAGCAAGGATTGTCGTCGTATTTCTTCAGAGAGGACGGCGCTGCCTTTCGCAAGAAGCAGCCTTATATAAAAGACTAGGAAGGGTTTCAGCAAAAATGGAAAACGAAACTCGCCATTTCTGGAGACGCACCTATGAGACGCAGGTAGCAGACGCACATATGCGGCACACCAAGGCGGCGCACATAAGTGACGCCCAGAAAGACAGAAAATTTCAGCAGCACCTGCTCAAAATGTTTACATCGCCAAAATCGGCGCCAATTGTTTAACCCTGCATGGAATGTCTGTTCGCATACAACCTGCTCATGCAAAACCTCGAAGGGTACATCGCAAAATCAAAGGATCTCTTATACATTTTTCAAAAATGTTACAAAGTACAAGTATTATTACAGAGTTTCCAGCAAAATGACAGAATAAAACTATTCCTCCTCCGAATCTTCTTCATCAGACGCTGCCTTTTGAAAGTACTCAGCCAAGGTTCTGTTGCCTCGTCGAGTGAGTCGGCGGGACCACTGAGCAGCTACGGTAGCCTGAGAACGAGGAGCAGAGTCGAGAACCGCCTGGGTGACCTCGGTGTCTGAACAGTCCTCCTCAGACACCTCCATAGTGAAGTCCCCGCTGCTAGCTACATTCGCTCTCTCGACAGGGAAATCTTGCTGCAAAAGTAAATTTGTGTTAGCAATAAGAATTTCTAAAGCGTCGACAGAGGCAGAAGAGAGAAGCATACCCTGATGATGTTGCGCCAGCGCAATTCCTGCAAAATAACAAATATATCAGATTTAGTCGAGATGGTAGGTTGCAAAATAAGAATTCTACCCTTTTTCGGCAGATGTCAGCATAGAAAGCCCCAAACTGCTCCTCGAAGCCCTGTGAATTAAAGCAAATGTCAGATTGTCATAGTTCACGAAAGCAATGAAAAGCAGAAATGGAAATTCCATACCTGAGCCCAGCTAGACGCATACCACATCCCGCGCTGGCTATCCCGCACAACCTCCTCGAACAGGTACGGCTTCCCCTCACGCCAGTACCAAGCAAGGTAGTCCGTATAGTTGACTTCTGGAAGGACGTGCCTGTCCTGAGAAGCCGTGGTAGCTGCATGCCGGCTTCTAGCAGCCGAACGAGTCATGGCCGAGTAGTCCATGTCAGCAAGAAGAGGGGCAGGAATGCAGAATACATCAGAGAACTGATGCCGCACACGCCCTGGGAGGTAGAGGGCCGACTTCTTCATGCAATAGAATCTCACCTGTTTGTCCCTCAGAACGCGGCCAGAGTTCAAGGGAGCCCAGTCGAAGCCATCATATCGAGCGAAAGGGCGTAGGTGAACCTGTTACAGAAACAGAAACTATAAGCAAAGAAAATACAACAGGCATTCAAAGTTAAAGGCAGAGGAGACTTACATCCTCGAGTTCTACCAGGTCCAGCAGATACCGGTAGGACTCATAGCTAAACACCCCAACAGCAGCCCGGTGGTCAGGCTCGACCCACTGGCGGGGAAGGGGCAAGAGCTCGTCCCGCAGACGGCCAAAGCAGTGCCCTCTGGTGATGTGCTCCATGATCCAGTACTGTAAATGCAAGCAAGTCAGTTTATCAAATATAAAGCATAAAAAGAAGTTTGTTTTGCAAGGTAACAGAAGCAAATACTTACAGTCAGCAGAGGGTACAGTCCCACATAAGAGCGGCGCCCGAGCTTGACCACGTTGTCGAGCCTGCAAATCAGCCAAGTGTAACTAGCACCGGCCCAGTCATAGTGATCCAGGTGCTCCATGTTGGTCAGATATGCAATCCAGTCAGCATGGATATAGTAGGCCGACGAATCGCAGAAGATCAAAGCCAGTAGCTCTAGCAGAAAGTGCCTCAGAACAAAATCTACTTCCTCACTGCCAGGCTCGGGGTTGGGCCAGAACTTGTCCCATTCCCTTAACCACCCCACGGTGATCATATGCTTCCCGCTAGGTGGCTTAGGAGGGACACAACCAAGATGTGCAGGCACAAGGTGGAAGCCATGGTTGGTCTCACCAATAATGGGCTCGTCACCAAAAGGAAGGCCCGCCAGCAGAGCCCATTGATCAAGCAGAACAGTCAACTCACCAAAGGGAAAGTGGAAGGAGTGCGTCTTGAATCTCCACCTTTCTACCAAGGCTCGGAAGAAGTTGTAGTGGCCGTGGAGACCGGTGATATGTAGCAAACCACCAAATGGAGACCGGTGATGGAGGAAGTCCTGCAGAAACTCCGGCAGACGGTGGAAATGCTCGAGCATCGGACCCCAGTGGCAACGCATGATCCGGTTTGCATCCCCTTCCTGAAATATCAAGCACAGATTTAAAGCCGGGTCAAAAGTAGAAAGAGAAAGTAGAAAGCAGAAAGCAATTTATAATGATCAAAGCAGAGGAATTACCTCAAACTCGGAACTCTCGCAGATGTGACGGTCGCTTAGCAACCGCCCCTCGAAATTTCCGGACTCCTGAAAATGCATTTGTCAAAAAATACCGGATTTGAATACTCTTCTAATATTTAGTTCGGGCTTACCTCAGCAGGGATAGCAGGAGTCGAGCTACTAGAGGCCTGCGACCTCGAAAAACTGTCTCCTCGTCTGGAACGGGAGCTAGAAGGCATGTCCCACGAAGATTGTGGGATTCCCACCTCGGGATCTGAGTCATCCTGTAGAAAAGAAAGTCAGACCGGAAATTAAATAGCAGACATGATAAATGCAGATAATGTCGAAATCAAATGTGGCATTACAGTCATTGGCAAAATAGTAAAATACAGGGCATTTTAAGAAGGGCTGTAGCATATAATGGCCAAAGTGCAAGCATACAATCGTAAAGTAGTAAGCTACCAGGTGGTTCAGTAATATCATGCAAAGCAGTTAACAGTAAAAATCAGAGATAAATGCAGACTAATATGGCATATGCAAGCAATAGATATATGCCCAACCCAACGAGCTTCATAACCACAGGCCCTCGCCTCAGCTCGTCGGAGCACCGCCGGTAGCCAACCATCACTCCCTGCAGCCCGCGCCTTCCCCTGGCGTGCCCGCATTTCCAATCCCGCAGCCACCGTGCGGAACAGTCCGTCAAAGCCCACAACCTACGGCCAAGCCCGACAACCTACGGCCAAGCCCCAGCAACCCGCAGCCCGAGAGTCACCAGCCCACGGGAACCCCCCGCCGCCACGACTGCAAGACAAGCCAGCAGTCCGCCGCCGCAACCCGCGCGGAGCTGGCCTGTCGCTCCAAGCCCGTCGGAACTCGTTCAGCCGTCGAATACCCAAAAAAATAGAGGAGGCATATTAAGCACGCAGGAGATCAGAGCTTACCTTCACCAGCAAGCCACGATCCAGCCAGTCTTGGAGGGTTTGGTCCATGCCGCCGCCGACCGGGACGGCGCCGCAATCATTCCGCACCTCGCCGACGCGCCTCACGCGCGCACCAACAGCGAGCACTCCATCAGCGCACCCCTCGCTTGCCATCGTTGCAAAGAGGAGAGATGGGTTCCGTCGCTGAGAGAAGAAGAGGGGAATATGTGGGTTTTCAGGAAAAGAGAATGAGGAAGAAGAAGGGACGCGGCTTTTGGAAGAAGTAGGGAGATTTTTTTCTTTTTCTTTCCTTCATAAATTTTATGCATGATATGAAACTCAATCAGTAGAAGCATGCATAACCAAGCAGCAGCCGTCCCTTGCAGTTCCAAGCAGCAAAGGAAAATATTTCTTGGCAGTTATGGCAGTTAATCAGTGGGGCCCACATGAGAAATAAGTGAGAGGTGCAGAAATGCAAAATGACAGTGACAATTGCATTCCAGCCCTTATCATCTCACAGCTCAAGCATCAAGTGCAGGATATGTAGTGTTGAATATATAGCTCACAAAATGCACCATGTGGGGTAATTTGCTGAAAACCCCCTACATTTTGTAAAATTGCAAATCAGTCCAGGAAGGACGCGGAAAGTTTGTTTCAGAACAGATATTTGTTGATATACAGCAGAATCTCAAATGTCACCGCACAGTCGCAATACAACAATCAAAAAGCAGTTTGGTTGGGTAATTTGCAGTAAAGCCCAAAAGATGTGCATATTTGCACATAAGTCCTCACCATTGCAAGCAATTTGGAGAATCACAGTAAATGAGAGATTTGAGCCTGCATCTCGACAAGAGCGCCAGTCTCCGCACCGCAATTCCGGCAATCAGCATATTGCAGTTCCTTCTAGGGGAATAATCCTGGAGTTATCACTTTGTTTTCCGAGATCTCATCCTGAGCGGATAAGACCCTTCTGCCCCTTTGGATTTCCGCAGGCGCGGAATCCAGCTTGCTTGACTTTGGCCGGGCGGTCAATGTCATTTGCCCCTTTGGATTTCCACGCCCGACGGTCAATGTCATTTGCCCCTTTGGATTTCCACGGGCGCCGAATCCAGCTTGCTTGACTTTGACCGGGCGGTCAATGTCGTTTGCCCCTTTGGATTTCTATGGGCGCGGAATCCAGCTTGCTTGACTTTGACCGGGCGGTCAATGTCCTTTGCCCCTTTGGATTTCCGCGGGCGCGGAATCCAGCTTGCTTGACTTTGACCGAGCGGTCAATGTCGTTTGCCCTTTTGGATTTCACGGGCGCGAAATCCAGCTTGCTGATCTTGACCGGGCGGTCAAGGTCATGTGGCCTTTTTGGATTTTCGCAGGCGCGAAAACCAGCTTCTTGGCTTTGACCGGGAGGTCAAATGTCCTTTTCCTTTCCTAGGCTTTCCTTGGTTTCTCGGATTTCCTTGGGCAGGAAATCCCGTGGCTCGACCTTTTGACCAGATGATCAAGGTCCTAGCCCCTTTCTCGGATTTCTTGGGGCAGGAAATCCCGTGGCTCGACCTTTTGACCGGATGGTCAAGGTCCTAGCCCTTTCCTCGGATTTCCCCAGGCAGGAAATCCAGTTGTTTGACCCTCTGACCGGGCTGTCAAGGTCATTTTTTCTTTTCTCTTCTGGATTTTCGCAGGCGCGGAATCTAGTTGTTGGATCCTCTGACCGGGCGGTCAGGTTCCTTTTGTTTTTCCTTTTGAGTTTTCGCGGGCGCAAAATCTCTTTGTTCGCCTTTGTTCCATGCAGACCGAGCCCTGCTTTGCTTGACAAATTTTCTATTTGTCATGCCCCCCTTTTTCCTTGGGCTGGTATCCCCAACTACTTGATTGACAACCATCACACTGTCAGGCGTCCGAGTTGGCAAGGCTTGGTTAGATTGTCGTTTCCCGTCTTTGGGTTGATAACCTCATAATCCGGTTGATGAGTCCGACAACTTATCATTTTTCTTGCAAGTGTTTTCTTCTATTTGTGTTTTTAGCATTAGCATTATTTTCGCATCGACTTTCAGCATCGGCTCTTGCATTGGCATCTTACATTAGCATTACATCCCAGCATTTAGACCAGTAGGTGTGCGCATCTAGCATTTGCATTTGCATTTGGCAACAAGTCATGACTTCCGGTGCATCCACCGGATAAGTGACTTACCTCCTACAGCAAACTCCATCCTTCTGTAACCTCAAAATGGGGGTATCTTGTCAACCTTGAGCATCGGTCTTGGTTCCTTTGTCCCTCGGCCTCGCTCAGGGAGGGGCAACTGTAGACACCCCGATTTTGAGGTGACTCATTGATAAGGCTCCAGTTGTTGCTTTGGATGTGACTGACCCTTGAACCAACCCCAAACCCGTAGCAAGCCCGCAGCCCAATTAGAAAACCAGACCAGTAGGGGAGAGCACTTACCTGGCACACTTAGCTAGCACACTTCCCTAGCACACATAGCTAGCACACTTCCCTAGCACACCAAGCTAGCACACTTCCCTAGCACACATAGGTGGCGCACATAGCCGGCGCATATCCCTGGCGCACACCACTTCGCAGGCTGCGGGCTGCTGGCTTTCCACCTACCATAGCTGTTACCTCCAGCAGCGAATATGCCATGGAATCTTCCAGGCTTTTCGTCTGCGAGGCTCTCCCCATTCCCATGAGTTACCCATGAGAAAATCCTATATAAGGACCCCCATAGGCAACCATAGAAAGAGGTTAGAAAATCCTGTGTTGAAGCTAGAAATCCAGAATTCTGTAATTCTGCTCTAAGCTAGTTTCTTGCACGAGTTACATCCTCTGTCCAGCAACCTATATTCGTTTCTGGAGCATTCTCTTGCATCCCAAAAGCATCCTTGGTCCTTCCAAAGCAACAAGGATCTCTTTATCTCTGAAATTTCGAGGGGGAACATCTTGAGAGGTAGGCCTTCCACCTCTTCTTTCTTTTCAGTTATATTTTCAGAAAACATGATAAAGCATGCTTAAACGGGTACGTATAGAATGTTTTGCTTCAGGTTTTATGAAGTTTTCATGATAAACATGCTTGTTCTCTATACAAAATAATCTCCTTGTTGGTCTTTGCTTGTGTTTTTAGCATAAAGCTTGCATGAGTTGTCTTTTTTTATCAATTCTTTGCAATAGCTTTGCCACGCACTTTTATGTCTTGCACATAGATATATGCTTATGGTCATCGTTTATATGCATTCTGATCGCATTTATCCAGAACAAGTCTATGCTTTGGCAACCTGCATGCTTTCATTCATACATGAACCCACCAATTTGTTTTAATCCCAAATGCATGATTTACATGGTGATTTTCGATCGTATGCATTCCCATCATGTTTTCAGCTTCTTAGTAATGGCATGAACCCATCTGCATTAGCATAAATCATTTTGTATCTCTGCTGGGATGGATTCTGGATCAGATTGCAGTCTGATCCAGACTCCCTGGGGCGCACAACTCAGGCGCTCCTGTCCCGCGCACTATTCTGGCGCACTCGGCAGGCGCGCTAGACTGGCCAGTGATCAGATCACTTGCATTTAGCACCTTTATTTGCATGGTTTTATCTGAGGTTTTGAGTTCGATTCTTTACGACTGATTCTCTGATGTGTCATGATGACACCTGCAGTTTTTCAGTCTTATCCGGATTGTTTTCCGTCTGTTTTCTTCATTTCGTTATTCAGTCCCAGGCTGAATCATGTGCATCGCCCTAGGATCCAGTGACCTGGCTGAATCATGCTTTCTTCATCTAGTTCAAATAAGTGAGACCTTGTGTGAGGCTACTAGCCCTTGAGCTCAAGGTCATTGCATTTGCATCTCTTGCACTTTTAATACATGATTTTTCCCTAAGTTTTACAGAATGATTCTACTACATACTTTTCCAGAGTGCATCCTCTAATGTTTTGGTTTTGTGTGGCTTTCTGTTTTGCCTCAGCATATTTTACTGGCCCACCTAGACGCACATAGGTGGCGCACCAGACTGGCGCACCAAACAGGCACAATAGCCTGTTTTCACTAGCACACAACATGTTTTTCACATGTTTTGCTTACTTTCTCGACCCGATTTGCTTCTGAGTTTTCATCTGGTTTTCTTCCTTGATGCATTAGGAAGGCACAGATTTGTTTTCAGCAGTTTTCTTGCATTTTAGATTGCATTTAGGCATATAGAAAGCAAGGATAATAAATCGCTCAAGACATTAGATCTTTGATCTTATTATGCAATATTATTGCATCAACTCCTGGCCCGGCACACGAGCGATATTTCTGAGCATTAGGACACACCCCTATACATCATGCACCTATACTTTAGACACCACATACAAGCATGGCATGGCATATCGCCC